>JAUZST010009683.1:0-12832 GCA_034779995.1 Parotocinclus haroldoi | reverse complement strand
CAGACACGGGGAGGACATGCAGACTCCATACAGAAAGGACCCAGACCGCTCCACCCTGGGATTGAACCCGGGACCTTCTTGTTGTGAGGCAGCAGTGCCATCCACCGAGCCCCCGTGCTGCCCACAAATATCTTTAAACATATGCAAATACAAAAAATATATCAAAGAAATACCACTATAGTGGAGTTCAAAAATGCAGATGCACCAGATGTTATATTTTTTAGCATTACAATGCATTGTTACACCCCTAGAGCTCACATGTTGTGTTCCCAGCAGTGCCTTCTGACCAGGTCGGGCATCGTGCAGACATGAACGGTCATGTTTAAGGGAGGCAGAGCTGGAGGAAGATGATCATCCCTCAGCGTTGTGATAGACTGGTGTCCAGTAAGAGTCCATTTTCACTGTGCACAGTGAATTAATAAATAATAATTCCTAAACTTAATAAAAAATAAATTCCTTGGCCCACCACCGCGGAGAGCCTGGTTGTGGTAAATTGCAGCTCCTAATTTGGTTACACAGTTTAATACTCAGCAATATAATCTTCATGTATTGTATTATTACTATTATATTTATTATGTATCTTCTTTTTACCAGCCAAACAGCAGACGAATGAGTTAGAGGAATGACATCACCATTTGGTTGGTGTAATTGGGGAGGTGGTGGCCACTTTAGCACATTTTGTTCCCCACCATTAATCATCAAATCTGAGCTTAGATCATTGCGTCTTGGCGTCTCCTTTAAGCATCATTGTTCACACATTCATTCCTCCTCATTTGCCATCATAGCTATTTTTGGAGCTTATTCCTCAGATACTGGAGTTCAAATCTCCAACTGCACTATCTAAAGCCTCAGTCATGAGTGTCAGTGATGAATAAGGTTCTCTGTTTGTAGCAGCTCGGCTGACTTTTCATCGTTACTGCAAGACAATTATGACCCAAAGCACACCTCAAAGCTTTGCAACAACTACTCGAAGACCAAAGGAGCGTCATGGACTTCCCTCCGCAGTCACCTGAATTAAACCCCATTCAGCATGTGAGTACAGTGAAAACTAAGCATTTGGCAACACCACAAGGTGCTCTATATAGTATAACATTGTGAAATATATGCAGGGATAACATGGCTACTCAGAAACTTGTGGAGCCCGTGTACACGGTTATTCCAGCATAATGGCGAACATACCAAATAATACTGTTCTCCGATTTTTTTTTTTCAAAGATTCAGAATCCAGAATCCAGAAATACACCCGGTACATGCGTAAACACGTGCAGATACCACAGGTACTTACTCACATTATCATTGCTGCCATTGTTGTCCTCGTATTTTGTCTCTATGTGGATGGAGAACTTTGGCAAGAATGAGCACTAGAAGAAGACACAAAGAATCTAGTTCCAAGTAGCCAACGAACAATAGTAAAAACAATTTACTCAACTGTCACCTCAATATTTCCTAGCTGGACATACAAATAGACGTTAAAAGCTCGTAAAACTGATCCTGCATATATGTGACACATTGAGATAGATCAAACATTACTAAACAATTCAGTGCAATGTTTACCTGTATCTTGCAGAATGCCATGTCAGACATGCAGTACTGTTTACTTACCAGCAGATAATGGACGAAATTCTGAAAGATTCTGCAATTGTGTATCTTACCAACGTACAGTAGTTACAGCTTGTTCACTGGGTACATTCCAACCCACAGAGACTACAGAACTATGCATGTATTACATGTGCAATGGGGATATGTGGGGGGTTCTGGCCAAAAAAAGCTCTTCTAGCAAAAAAATAATTGAGAGATTTATATTCCATCATTGGATTAGCTGTTTGTGCAAAATCGATTCATTCAGCATGCATAACCATACCATATTTTGAAAGACGACGTTCCAATGGGAGGTTTTTCAATACAGTTGGTGAACTGGATCAATTTTTTTAAATTTACATTTCCAGCATTTAGCAGACGCTCTTATCCAGAGCGACTTACAATTAATACAGTCTTACATTTTTAAGCAATTGTGGCAGCTTGGCAGAGATGGGATTTGAACCCTGGACCTTCTGGTCCAAAGTCCAGTACCTTAACCGCTAGGCTACTACAGTCCCATAATTTCATGGTTCTTATTTTTTCTAAATGGATACTTCTCCAAAACATGGTTTAAAAGAAACCTTTTAGTTGGAATAGCAATAAAAATGTTGGGAATTGAAAGTTAAGAAAGTGAGATTTTTGGAAATATTTTTCCAGAGGTCTCACTTTTGAAAGGGCATGGATTTTTTTGGTTTTAACTGACCGTAGCTCGGTGCCTGCCCCCTACATATGTTCTGACAAATCCATCGCAAGTTGAACTGAATGTAAATCAAGTTTAATATAAAATACTGCATATATCATAGCACAGATTTGTCACTTTTTATTTAGAGTTATCACTATTTATAAAAAAAATAAACCTTTTGAAAGTTGTCTAAACATGAGGTTGAATGAATGTCACCTTGATACTTGCAACAAAAAATGGTCATCAGCATAGGTTTCCAGTTTGGATGGAGCCATTTTTAAAAATTAGTAATCCATTAAGGTGTTTCCTAAGAGAGGTTAGTACGGCCTCTTTAGTAATGGCACACAATAGCCCTGTAAGGTGGCAGCTGTTTCAAATGCCTCTGGTGACTGAAAGACAGCTGATCCTGAGCATGTTGTATTTGTTGTAATAAAGCAGCTGAAAGTTTTTCACAAACTGCAGTCCAAATCTAATGCCTTTAAGGCTGTGTACAGGTCAAAAATGGTTCACACTGTCAAATGTTTGCTCCTGTGACAAAATATGTAAAATGTAAAATGTAGTTTGTGCATCTAAACCAAACTTGGCTAGTTTCATTTTTCTAAACAAGAATACATTTACATTTATGTCATTTAGCACACACCCTTATCCAGAGTGACTTTTCATACGGTCTTACAATCCAAGCATTGGTGGGATAAGGGCCTTGCCTAAAGACCCAACTGTGGTAGCTTGGCAAAGGTGGGATTTAAACCCAGGACCATCAGGTCCAGAGTCTTAACCGCTAGGCTACCACAGTCCCCCTGTTATTATTAAAGTTACTGAAACTTCCAAGATCTTTTTTTGGGAAGTCATGCCAGCACTCTGACAACTCAAGGGGAGAATCCCTTGGCTGATATAATATATGCAATGACAGATTATATAGATTTTGTCTAATTTAGCCATAGAAGGTTTTTTACTGTTCTGCTGACAGATCATCCATCCATGTACTTTCCATTGTTTTGCTCTTGGGTAGCTCCTGTCGCATCATAGTCCTCTTTTAAAACTGTGGCAAAACGGCATACAGGATCAGACATCGATAAAACACAACATACTACGTGATACGGCTGATCATCTATTTCTCTGCCAACTGGATCGTTCAGGAAATGGAATATTTATTTTAATTTGTCTTTTTTTCAAATCCAAAAAAAAAAGATTGTAGGAGAATCCCTACTGTTCAGTTTGGGAAAACTAGGCGTTTATGAATGCTCCTTTATGCCGTTCTTCTAGCAAATTCCAAGTTTGTTTCAAGTCATGCTTCTCAAAGATGCGATTAAGTTTTGTGGTGTCACTGTTGACAGAATTGTTTTGGTGAACAATATGTTCCGGGTTCTTCATCTTCTCTTTTAATGCTTCAGAAATAATTCAGCATATAATGCTGGCAGAAGGAGCAGAGAGCTTCATCAATACTTTGCCCTTTACATATCAACCCTGACTTAAAGTGGGAAACAAGTTTTCCTTTCTCTCCGAAACTCAAAAAAGGTGAAAGGATAAGTAAAGAAGTGATCCTGGAGTAAGCTATAATAAAGTGCTGGTGTGAGTGAGGTAGTTTAGTTGAAATGACAGAAACCTTTACTGAAATCTAACAATGATCAGGGTAAGAAGTTGGCAAGACGGAACATGGCCTGACAGCAGATATACGGTTTGAGCTCCTCTTTAGCCTAGTCTATTGTTTAATCCAGTAGTTTCCAAAGTGGGGGCGGGTCTATTGCATGGGGGCACAGGAAGGCAATAATGTATGAGGTTTCCAGTGGAGTATTTAATCACAAAGATTTCAGGGTTTCGGATTCAGGGTAGTTAAAAATATTCGTATCGAGAAAAGCCGGGAATGCAGAAAAAGTTTGGGAGCCACTGGCCTGACCAATAGGTCAACAAAATTGAATTTTGGATTATAGGCTATAGGACTGAAGAGCAAGAGTGGAAAGGCGATTAAACTAGAGTGCGATTTTGGACTAGAGTGCGATTAAAATCACCTTCTGGAACATAGAGCTTGTCCTGAGTACAGTTTGACTGTGCCTCTGGGAGTTCTCAGACAGAACTATAAGCTCCTGACTTGAAATTGGTGTATAAAAGTAAATAAAAGCTAAGCGGGACTCTTCTGATGAGCGATCTACATCTAATATCGACCTACAATTATTTCAACAGAAGTGCGCACTAAGCAATGCTAACCCTGCACTCCGCTTTGTTCCGTAGCTAAGCACTGCATTCACTTATTTAATTAGTTTGAGTTGATAAATCTGTCAATTTCTTCCAAGAACTCTCCTTTTTACCCTGCAGTATAATTTAAAAAAACACACTCTTCGCTTTGCCTCGGCATCCATTACGGTAATTTGAAGGGAACCGATGTTAAAGGAAGGCACAAAGTTGATTACGATATACAGAAAATAACAAGCTACTTGTAATTTATGAAACCCTCTTCTTTATTATTTTGAAAAAACTTTTTGTTCTCATCACTTACAAACATGACTCTACAGTATTTTGGCTGATCCGCTTCCTCTAATGACGGCTTTTTCGTCGCTATAGATACTGATTCAAACAGATTTGCATTTGGGGGAAAAAAAAAATCCTTTTCAAGTGCGAGCCAGAGCTGGTTTTTGGTGCTGTCTAGGAAGTCATTAAGCTGTTCTGTGGTACAGCAGTGTAATTTTTAGATTTAGAGCTTTACCCACAGAGCTACCTTTAGAATTACCATCAGTAAAACCATCTGTTATATCTGTTATTTAGAAGTGTATTTGCTATCTGACTTATAGTCACTTCACTGGACAGTGAGTTCTTTTCCCATCCTGCTCTCGATGTGCCTCATGAGCCGCTTTCACCCAGCCCGTTCCTATTTCACTCTTATCTGTGATGTCAGTTGCTTGATATTTGGAAACGTTTCAGTTTCGTCTTTAGCCTGCTGTCATTTTACAGAATTGGTTTTTATGAAGAGCGTGTAATATCTTTTCCTATTACGGTGGACACGACATCATCAAGAGGTTCCTGTAGTGGCTCCAGCGCCACGAGAGTCCGAACTCTTTCAACACCAGGAGTTTTTGACGCCAATTTATTGGAGCAGAGCAATGTGCAGTGGTACGAGAGAATACATTCAAGTGTTTCATCAGAAATGAAACGAGGCACGCTGGACAGCATCACGTTTTTCGAGGAGATACGAGACAGGGAAGCATTTATTGTTTTACTTACTCATTACTCACTGACACACTCCTCTCAGTAACTCCTCACCCGCCTGTGCACTTCACTAAAATATGTGTACATTCTGTCATGTAGGAGAAATCCTTATCCAGATCAACCTGCAACTGATAAAATCTTGGGATGGGGTTCTTCCTCAAGGACCCAACAGTGGCAGCATGGCAGAAATGGGATTTGAACAATGAGCCTTTTGATTAATGTTCCAGTACCTCAATCACTAGGCCTAAACGTTTTGCACAGTACTGTATATTACAGTACTTTCCTCTTGCTTGAGGTGAGTTTGAGCTGGTTTTCGATTGGGCCAAATGAATGTACATCATCTCATGTACCAAACGCTTGAGTGATTCCCTCTGAAGATACAGGTTATACTACAGCTGCGAGGACTCAAACCTAATTTGAACAGACCCGTTTATTGACCGGACTAATACCACACAGCACAGTTTATGGGCGTCTTCTTGCGTTGCTAAGGAAAGGCTGTAGTGAAATCAAATGTAATAACCTAATTACACACTCGACAGCACAACCCAGGGTTAGCTCTACATACATCTTCAGGGTCATAGAACCAGTTAGGTGGAACAAACCCAATGTTCACTCTCGCATGTTGTGTCGGCCATATTTTACTGGCCTGCTGCGTTCTTGATAATAATGAACTATTTACCAGCCTCTTGGATTTACGGCCTCGTGCCCCACTACTTCCTCTGTTCCTGCTCGCCTAAAGCTGTTGAAGTCCCTTGGAGACCCAACACACAGCTCCCTGATTAGATTAACTCCAGCTCTGGCAATCACTATGGAGATCAATATGGCTGGGATTATGTAACACAGGTGAAGTGGTATTGGGAGAGAGAAAGTGGAGAAGGGGGAGGAAATCAATGGCACATTTAGTGTAGCGGGGGGATGAGACGAATGGCGGGGGGGAATGGAAAGGCCGAGATCACAACAGTAATTAATAAAGTATTATTCCATTTAGTTCCACTCGCCTGCACCACGAGGCCTTCTGATTATGATTTAAGGAAGGCAAGAGCGTACGAGAGAGGGAGATAGAGCGATAACAGAAGAGCAGCGTGCTAAATCTTTCCGTTCAAGCTGGCAAGGCAACGATAGGAGAGGAACTGTATATCACATCGATCCGATATGTTTACTGCCTGCCTGATGAGAGCAAATATCACCAGGAACCTCAGTCCTAGCTGTGCTACATTCAGTCTCCATACGAGGAGCGAGTCTTCTTTTTTAAATGACAATTATAGTTTGGCATTAGATGATAAAATGCTCAATAATGACCCAGCATACTGACATACTAAATAGTATAAACTAAATTCAGTGCCACATTGAAGGAAACATGTTTTTTTTTTGTTTTTTTTCAAACAGGGGAAGCACATAATGTGACCACTTTGATCACTATTTATTGGCTGGCACAGCACAGCCTTAGCATACGGATTCCTATGGCCTTCTAGTGGAGCGGCAGTTTGTTGGGTTGCCTAAAGCCATTTTACATAATAACTAGTCAATGACATGACTAGTTATTTTATCTTTGTATTGTTATATACTGTACGTTATAGATGCAACAAGGCAAAAATGGCAGGATAGTAGGTGTTCGACTAGTGAAATTTGACTGTACAGAAAAATGCATTCAAAACGTGAAAAAATATTTTAAAATAACATTATGATGGGCGGCTCGGTGGGTAGCAGCGCTGCCTCACAGCAAGAAGGTCCCGGGTTCAATCCCAGGGTGGAGCGACCTGCGCGTCTGCGTGGGTTTACTCAGGGTACTCCGTTTTCCTCCCACAGTCCAAAGACAGGCGTGTTAGGTTAGCTGGTATCTCTAAAGTGGATGTTAGTGTGTGACTATGTGTGTGTGCCTCAGGATGGATTGGCATCCTGTCTAAGGTAGTTCCTGCCCTTGTGCCCAGAGTTGCCGGGTGGGCACCGGCTGGCCCGCAACCAACCCGTGTGGATTAAATGGAAGATAATGAACGGAAGGATGGATAACTTTATGATTAAATAATAATATTATGATTTATTGTATAATATTATTATGATGATTGGTTGTTAGGTAAAGGTACCTGTGCATGCAAGTTTTTTTTTTGTTATTATACCCTTCTGTAATGAAAAATATATACATGTTTTAACGTTCTTGCTCAAATAAATAGTTCTGCCTGTTTACAAGCCTAAGATATTCCATGCTGTCCTGTTTCTTATCTAACTTGTGTCATATGTGGAAAATCAATCATTATCGCTCTTTTAAGCTCAGCATGTCCTCCCTGTCCTCCATTAGGCTGGGCTCCTTTCCTTTTTGTGCTGAGTCGTAATGCTGATTATACTAATGCAGAGACTTTCCACAGAGACCTGTCTCAGCCGCTGTGCTTTTAGTCTGGTTTACAGTAGTAACGGACAATCCGTTTCATCTCAGTCAGGATCCTGTTGCTCTGCCCAGCTCTTAGGAACTGTCGGCACAGTTTGTACTCACCTCAAGTATTAACTGTTCTCTGGGATTATTGGCAGCATAAACCAATCTCTGGCCTACTCAGCGAGACTTCAGATGGATTTGTCAGCTTCTTTAAAGCTCATCGGTCATGTTACTTGGTGATTCAATGGTTATGCATGTTAAAAAAACAAAAACGTTTTCAAGTAGGTTACTGAAATTGTACCGAATGAAAAAATAAATACTGCACTCAGATAGAAATGTCGGATTGCTGCAAAACTCAGCATGCAGTTATCCAGCAATCCGACAGTTTTATCTGGGTGCTGTATTTTTTTTTTTTCTTTCAATGAGTACATTTCCATGACTTCAGATTTCAGATGACATTCAGGAGCCACACATGGCCATTTCTAGACCTTTTTATTTGCCAAATGTATAACCACATAAACAGAGCTTGTAGCACTGCAGTACAGTAATGATAAGGAATGGCATTTATTCGTACGAACTATGTGGAAATCAAAAAGGATGTATTTAGTCATCAGCAGGATTTAGGTTAGCAGCCAATGATGGACTGTTCAGAGCATTAGAAACTGCAGCATAGTGAGTATGTACACAGTTGTTTATCATAAAACGAACAGCAGGAGAGAGGTAAGCGTGACTGAAGACTGTGCACTGAGGCACCTTGACATTACACCAAATCATGGACACAGCAGTTTACCTACTGTGTTCAGCCTTAGGAGTAGACAGTGTGTGTGTGATAGGGAGAATAAAGAGATCTGTAATACCCCTAACACCCATAAAAACAAGCTTAGTTCAAGTTCTTGCACAGACTCCCAGCAGCAAGCCTTATTTTTAAGAACAACCAAGAAGAAAACAAGAAGCAGGGTACTCACGGTGTACTCTGAATGTTCCGGGCAGGTTGAACACAATGAAGAGAGTGAAAAAGAGAAACGATGTGTGAAACTCGTGTGAATAAAACTGAATGCACAGACAATTCATGCAACAACGAATGATCAACGAGGACAGTATACAATTATTACAAAATAATATTACTATCAATAATAAAAAATGTAATTTCTTATCACCTCCCATTACCATGTAGGCACACTTGGTAGTTCTTTAAATACACACCGACTGTCGTCAATCTGTTTCTCTACATACTTTGTTAGTTCTCTGACAGTCAGGACCCTCACAGGACCACAACAGATGAGGTATTCTCTGGGAGGAGCTGAGTGAATCATATGCAGCAGTGCTGCTGGAGTTTTTAAACACCTCGGTGTTAAAGCTGGACTGAAAATCGCCCACCAGCATCCGGTGAGTACTGATGAAGGATTAGAGGATGACTAACACAAACTGTCCAGCGACAGACGAGCTAGCTTTTGTGACTTTATATCTACAAGGTGGAATAATGAGGTAGATATGTCTGATATGACAAAACTTCATTTTCCCATTTGCTGTTAAATGGAGGAGATCAAACAGGACTGAAATGATCAGATCATTGCTTAGACTGTAACTCTTCCATGAGAGGATGAAAAATAATCAGAGTGGCTCCAGTAAAAAAAAAAAAAAAAAGAAATATTTGATAATAAATTGAATCCTGCCCAGATGGGGTTAGGGGGTTCAGGTTAGGGGTTCATTTGTAAACCTCCTTTGATGTGTGTTCATTATCCAAACTAAATATGGTAACAGACTGTTGCTATTCTGCGATGTCCTTCTTTCCGTCCATTTTACAAACTCTCTGTTCATGCTGTTTTGTTTGCGTACCTCAGAGTCTGATCAACAACCGGTTATCTGCTTTTCTTCTATATTCCTCCAGCTATGCAATCTACCGATATTGGCACTGATAGGTTTGGTTTAGTCAGTTTGTATCTTGTTAAAGTTACAATTTGACGTTTTATTGCCCACATCCTGTCTGTATAACGCTGTAAGAAAGAACTAAGATATTTAGCATATATCTAAGCTAAGACAAGAGATGAAAAGTATATATATAAATAGCTAGCTTGCTCTAAGCGACTCTGTCCATGCAGTCAGACTGGATGATTCACCTGTGATAGTGTAGGGGTAATAATTCCACGCCTTCTCTGTCACATAGAAGATCTTCGGAACTACAGCTCGTGCCCAGCTAGGCAGTTTGCTGTAAAAGAGGGAGATCAAAGATGAAAGACAAAGTGCACATTTAGAAGCTTAAACTGGTCTTTCACTGGCAGATCATGAACCCCAGATTAACTCCTGTAATGGAAAGTGCAGGGCTAAGCTCAGTTTGATAGCCTTGAAGTACACACATTGTTCATGGATAGGACATGACTGAGAATAAGCTTGGAGATGATCTCAAAAAAACCAAAACTCAACCATGAAGTTCACTCAACCCTTGTTCTTTCCTGAATACAGAGCTTTCTCATATTCATATTTACTAAGTGCATACATGTAAGTACACTAGCCGGCCACTTCATTAGGGCACTAACGCCTTAACATCGCATGGTATGAACTCATGGGCTCAGGTGACTTTGAACGTGGCATGTCTGATGTTGCCATCGCTAGGTTTTATGAAAACATCTGGTGAGGTTCAGCTGCTGGTGGTGCAATTGTATAGGGGGGTATTTTCTTGGCACACTTTGGGTCACTTTGGGTACAAACAGTACTACCTGAGCATTGTTGCATCCCATGACCACAGTGTCCCACTGTACTCGAATCGCCTCCACAGGCACCAGGTCTCACTCTTAGAGCGCCACGGTGTGGAACAGCAGATTCGCATCCTGGATGTGAGCAGCTGCGGGATGCTCTCATGTCAATACGGACCAAATCCAAATCTCAGAGGAATGTTTCCAGAACCTTCCTGTAATTATGTCATTAATAATTAAGTTAGCTTTGAAGACAGAAGAGGTTCCAACCCAGCACTAGTGTAAATAATCAAATGGCCGGTGAGTGTGTGATGGTCAGAGGGACGAATACGTTGCATATACTAAAGAGTGCATGTGTTAACCGATTATAAAGCAGGATCAAAATCAGTGCAGTCGGCATCTATTCTCATTATAAGTACAAGGGAGAAAAAGTATGTCATCACATGCCAGGGTTACAGCATCATGCTGATCCTCTGAGCCATTCAATCCACTTCTCAAACTACATTTTATAGCTTAAATACCTCATAGAAAAAAATGATCCTACACTGAACTAATTACTTTGCAACTATTAATGCCCAAATGTGTCAGAGTTTTGAGATTAGTTGGATTTTGTGGACAATAGTTCTCTGTTTCTCACTGCACTTTGCACACTAGCAGGTGGCCGGTGGGCGTTAATGAAAGTACCGATCCTGCAAGAAGCATCTCAAATTATACGTGTTATACAAGTCTGACCTCTCCCGTCTGTCTGCACATGCACTCTTGCCAGGCGCTCGCCACTCATTCTTTTTTTTTTTTTTTTTTTTTTTGCCCGTTTCATCTTCCAGCCTTTTTTTTTGTTTTCAACCAAGTTCCCTTCGCCCCTCTGTTCAATTTGCATATGTTATGCTGCTCATTCAAATCTGCATGTCTTTCATCTGCCCTTCCACTCCTCTTATTCAGTTAGTCCATTACCAGTTAGGAAAATGATAATAATGATTTCGGCAGACATAAATATGAAATCAATGGGACTATGAGCAAGAAGAAATGTAACACAGTGACTGGTACATTTCAGATGTCACGGTAATAAAGCGGCTTGTACGACACTGTGCATCATATAAAGGCACTGATTACCTCTTGGAGTGTGCTTATTATTCTTCAGGTTTCTGCAGAAGATAGAACAGACTCTAATCTAAATGACACAGACCATTTTTCCAATTGCTCCTGCTCTGTGCCCAGTGACAGACTTTTTATTCACATGGCATATGCTTCTGTTTTAAAGACAAAGACAAATATACCTGTAATCCAGACTTCTGTTTTAATAAGTAAAGTGTCTTATCAGTGGAGGAGAGTTTCTTTTGTAATAAAACAATTAGTTAGACTTTCATTCCAGGGCTAAATGGTCTTTTTTCAAGGACACACACACACACACACACACACACACTCCTCAGTGGCAACCACTCACTTTTATTCCAATGAAACAGACCTCACAGGGGTAACCCTGCCTTTTTCCCTTCAAGATTCCAGGGTCTAGGCCTGGCAAAGACTCTCACCATTTGTCTATGTCCAAAGTTGCCAGTTCCTAGCTGGGTTTAATCCTGAGATGGGGACTCGAGCGAGTGACTCGAGTCGAAGTCGCACTCAAGTCGCCTAGAAAAAGACTTCAGACTCGACTTGAAACTCGTCCCTAATTACTCTCGACTCAACTCAGACTCGTCCAAAATGACTCGTGAACATTAAGAGTCAGTTGGTTATCCAGGCACTGTGCACGAAAGTTACTTAGAAAAAATACTTTTTGTGTGTGTAAAAATGTTGCCATTTTTCCGTACTTTTATTTAGGTGATTTGGGACGCAGCCCCTTTTCTGGTGACATATCACAACGTCCGCTTATCGCAAGCAGGAAATCGAAGAGAAGTGTCAGATGTAAGCAAAAGAGGGTAGAATGACTTTGGCTGGAGTACCGCATGTGGTAACCTTCAGCTACATTTCAGATTATTGAATTTCAGATTATTGGATATAAGCGAAGGGTGGCAACATGTAAAGAAGCTACCGACACCCCTACATAAGTTCTAAAGCAAGTTCTCCTATAATGTAACCAGCAGTTGGTGTTCACTTTACGAAAACATATGACCTCTAGTTTGCTCTATGTTTTAAAATGTTTAAGAGAGCTCAAGAACAAAGAAATTGCCTTTTTTAAAGTAAAATATGCATATAATTTAAAAAAGGAAGCATTGGAGTAAAACATACAGTTGTTTTTTTTTAAATGAGGATATATATACACACACACACACACACACACACACACAAACACACACACACACACACACACACACACACACACAC
>JAUZST010009682.1:0-12832 GCA_034779995.1 Parotocinclus haroldoi | reverse complement strand
TGTTGCCACCCCTCAAACTCCGTGTCCACATCCCCCTACCTGTTAAATATTTCTTTAGATCCACCCCGAAAGCATATGTGAATATTGTAATTTATTTTTATATATACAGGATTTAACATTTATGTTGTCAGCAAGACAGCGACCAGTAGATAGTAATGACTATGTTAAATTATATTGATATGATAGTGTTTTTAAGTAGATCTTGTTATTACATAATGTAACTAAAAGGCTGCCAGAAATCTAAGAAACCGCTTTGCAAGTGAAATTGCTTTGATAGAAATTGGGGACTGTCAGTGTTTGAGCTAAAATGCCAGATATACATTTGTTTACACAAGTTCTTTGAAAGTCCATTGTAAATACAAAAAAACTAATAACAAATAACAAATTTGACACAAACGCATGTCTTTATAATTAGTCAGTGATTGCATATATAACTAGTCATCAGTCATTAAATCCTTTGTTTTCTTGTTTAAGAATAATGTGTAAAAACCAGCCCAATACCTGAAGGCAAAGCTCACATTAATGACCACTGAACAAGGTGTCTTGCATCAAAAACTGCACAAAATCCTACTAAATATATCTGTTTCCTTTTTCTTTCCATGCCGAGGTCCACAACACTTCCACTTCTAAACAGATATTGCATTACTTAAGGTGTCATTTCACATTATGTAACATACTATTCCATGTGGAACACTGCAGAGCTGTATTGGTTCTTACCACATATGTAGTCAAGCATGGCTTAAAAAGTCAATACACAACATTCTAGTAAATTGTAAAGGTGACAATGAAAGGAAAGACCTGCATAAATGAGTGATTCCAGGGGGGTTGTTATGTTATGAATTTTGCTGCCATTGTTTGGGACCACTTTAGCTGGAAAGGTCACCACAAATCAATACAAAGTTATTCTTTCACATAATGACTGGAATGTAACATTTCCATCTTCCATCTGGTGTCTATCAGAATTAAGTACCTCTATCCACAGGTTATGAGGAGTTACTCTTTGGATTGATGAGTATGAAAATGTAAATGTAAATGATGTTAACACTATGCTATGTCCATCACATGCTATAGATCTTAAAATAATTATACCTGTGGGAGATTTTGAACAAAACTGCAAAATTGCATGAGTGCTCTCCACTGCCATTGTCATCACTCCAGTTACAGGTATGTGTCACCAATTGTCCATGATACATTCTGTGAAATTACATGTTATGTAATCTGAGCAGTCTAGATGTGGTCCAAACACCATGTTATATACCATCCATGGCAATAAGGGTTATTGACTAAATATCCAAGACACTGCACAGTTTCAATAGTTTAATGTATTTAATATCAACACTGACAGCCACATCTTGAATTACATTTTCATGACTATTTGATATTTATGTGATAGTGCAATGTATTTCCTATTGCATTTGCAACACAAACAATTGTTTCAGAAAAGAGCAGGAAAATGACTGAGCTGCCTGCAGAAGCTGTGAGATGCTATAAGAAACTAGGGCATTTAACTATGGTGGCTATGTTGCAAAGACTTGTTTGTCTAGTCTGCTCCACTGCAAAGTTGCAGTACTTTTTACTCCACTGTCGATCTCCATAGAAAGTGGAGTATCATCTTGCAGGCACAAACAGAAACTGATTCTCAAACAAAAACTAATCCGCAGCTGTCCCACGATCCACTCTTCTGGCACTGCAGGGTTGAATTAATCTGCGTGGTGGGACCTGCTTTTCATCATCTCAGTGCTTATAAGGAACACAGTGCCAGAGAAACGTCTCTCAGAATTCAGTCGGATTCTTTTAATACAATTTTTAATACAACCTTGTCTTTCTTTACCAGACACTACACTGTTACATGGGTCATTACAACTGCTGAGCTATAACAGCGAACAAATCTATTTGAAGGTGTTTGTTTAGTTGAGTAGGAAGTAGCCTTATATATAAGGATAAACATATTTTCATAAAATGTATATGTAAGAGGACATTCACCAAATGAGCATTACAGAGTGGATCCCTGCACATGAAAATCTTTTTGAAGAATGGCATTACATAGCCACATATATACAGCAGTAATTCTGCTGGCTTGTGGTGGCTCAACAACTTACTAAGGCTGTGTTTTCATTTGTTATGCTGTTCTCTGTTTAATAAACTTTTCAATAAAATTGCATTATAGCCGTGACAATGTGGGTACAAAGGAACACGTTGTGACAGCTATAATGAACTGCTAGGGACTGTGCCTAGCCTAGTGGTTAAGCTACTGGACTCTGGACGTAATGGTCCAAGGTTCAAAACCCAAATGCCACAGTTGGGTCTTTAAGCAAGACCCTTAACCCACTTGAATTGTATGACTGCATAAGTTATAAGTCGCTCTGGATAAAGGCGTCTGCTAAATGCTGAAAATGTAAATGTAAATAAACGGGCTAAGGACAACATGACAAGCTAACTCTAAGAAACACAGTGCTAAGCCTATTACAAGCAAATAAACAATAAGCTAACAATAAAGTAAAATAACCTGACAAGAAAGTGAACAGAAGGGATTAACAGGAATGGTACAGCATCAACTCCATCTTATGTGGAAAAACAAAATGGACGGAGCCATGCAGGATGATGTCGTTTTTCAGCAAACCACAGAGTTTCCGGACAAAAACCTCTTTGGGCAAGTGGTAAAAGTGAAAAATATCAGCTGGGCGTAGGCGCTGACATTTACAAGATGTTATAGTCTGAGTAAATGTTGAATGCACAGACAGCAAGTGAAAGTTGACTAGGATTTGCACTCAAGTGAGTGTGCTGGTACATATCAGAATTCACGCGTAAAGGTCACCCGTTCATCAAACTCAGCTCTGAGAGAAATCAAACTGTTAGGCCTGTTTCTGAAACACTGTTTCATAAGACTTACATTGTTCCTTAAGATGCTATTTCACTTGAGTTAAGAAAGGCTGTGGACCCTACATCACATGACTAATGCCTCTTTGTGACCAATTTATCTTTTGACACGTCAAACTGAAAATATAATTATATTTGTTATAGACCAATGTGCATCCTATCCTAAGTGTGGATGTAAGGATGAACAATCTGTGAGATAATGGAAAAGGCTAGACAGTGCTCAGAGAACACAACATTTGCCAGCTGATTTGATTGTATTATAGTGTAAGTTCTGAAAGAGCACTTAGACATTGCAGACACAGAGAGTGAGAAAAGAAAGGATAAGTAAGAATGAATGGGGGAATTTTCTACTTAGGCATGCACTGCATATACTGCGAAGAGAATGTAAACACGCCAACTTACTAATGGTTTTAGCTATTTCAGCAACAAACTGGATCTTCATAACAGGTGTATAAAATCAAGCACACAGCGATGGAGTTTCCATACACAACTAAAAGGAATGGGTCATACTGTAGACCTTAGTGACATTAAATGCAATCTCTTTACTAATTCAGAATTATTTAAATGCTCTTCTTGCAAAGCAGACGCTTGATGCAGGTTCCATATGAGCACTAATTTTGTTATGATAGGGGTAGGTGGATTCAGGTGCGGCATGCCAACCCAAAGTGTGGGGATGGCGTGAAACAGCGATGTTGTAAATGGTATTGACGGACTGTGGTTGTATAAGTGAATGAACTGAAATGGAAGCACTCAAAGTGAGAGCTCCCACTTTTCTTATTGTGTTTGATGTTTCTACAAAATAAGGAAATGTGGCTGGAGTCACAACGAATGGGGCTCAAAATCAGGTCGCTGGCGAACCAGGAACCAGGGCAGAAGATGTTGGAGAACAATAAAAGGTGTACGGAGAAGGAAGGTACAAAAAGAAGAACTGGCTCACAAGCCAAGAATAAGAATCCCTGGTTAAAATAATAGCAAGTGTTTCCCCTTGAAATGCAAAAAGAGCTTACTACAAAGTAACCAGGAGGCCCAACACCTTAGTCTAAAAGCGATAAGCAATAACTAGCAAGCTCTCTCCCTTGAGCTTGCTTAGTTAATTACAATGTCAAGACCTAAATCTTTCAATGATTGCTAGGAAATGTAACAAGCTTTTCCCCTGAAGGGCAACGAGAGCTTGCTATGGAAAAATAAACAGTAACTGGTAAGCTCACTCCCTCGTAGGGAAAAACAAGAGCTTGCTTAGTTAATCAGGGTGACAAGACCTAAGCCTTTCTTCGATCGCTGGGAAATGGAACAACCTTTCCCTGCCCCCCAGAAGGGCAACAAGGGCTTGCTAAAGAAATAGAGAAACCCAAGACTTTCGTCTATTACCGGTTACCCTAGTGCATTTCACGCAAGGCGAGACGGTCATCCAGGCGTTCTGTGTTGAGACTACCTGCCGCACCCCCGCTTGTGGTGGCTCAAGGACTGATTCGACTCTCCCCAGTGGCCACAGGGGAAACTACCGTGCCCCTAACAATCTCTAAATCTTGTTTGCCTTCTATTCTTGATTCTTCTTTTCCCATTTTCAGTTTATATTTCCAACTTTTCTTAAGCTGGTTTTCTTTTTTTGTTTCACTTGATATTCTTCAATCAAAACAAGATTTCCCCCATATGATTTATTATCACTTTTCTAATGTATTTATTTTTCATGCTGTGTTTGTTTTCATTTTATTTTTATTTTTATGCATAGTCCCACAAAACAGTCAAATTATTGCCATTAAAGACAGCATGTTGAGAAGAGACACAGATTTCCCCCCATGAGTCCTGGGGGAAGTCTGCCTGGTGAAAACCGGTTTTCTGTTCCAACCATCCACCTTCCTTTCTTCTGCTTGGGATATCTGTTCTGCAATATCATATTTTCTTCCATTCCTTGAAAAATTATAGTAAACATTTCTGATTTAGGATTTGGCCTTTGTTATTGCAAAGTATTATCAGTTGTATTCAATTATCACACCATAATTTCTTAATTTCTGTGGTTAGCCTAGCGGTTAAGGTACTGGATTCTGGACCAGGGTTCAAAGCCCACCTCCGTCAAGCTGGCACAGTGAGGTCCATGAGCAAGGCCCTTAACTCACAACTGCTTGGATTGTAAAGATTGTCTCAGTTGTAAGTCGCTCTGGATAATGGCGTCTACTAAATGCCATGAATGTAAATGCATATTTTATAATGGTCCAGATACCTAAATTAGGAGTAGGTCTAGTAAGTAGTGGGGTACTGGACTGAATTGGCCTTGACTCCCCTTTAGTGTTGCCTCACATACAATATGTCCTAATGGTCCTGCCTTTTGTTACATGTCAAGGTAATTCAGATTCAGTGAAGGAATATCTTAATCATAGTTAATACACTGGATGAGTTATTGTTCATCACCTGTCAAAGCAGTTGAGGCAGCATATATATCACATATTGCATTCCTTTACTTTGTCTGTTTCACTTCCCATTATTAAGACAAGCACACAGACTTTGGGAAGCTGGTGATGTATACAATAACATTTTGGCAAGTTGTGTTTCATCTTTGTCCTAATAACAGTGTATTTACTGGCAATGCAAAATCAGTAAATAAATACATTATCAAGTTTGTCATAGAATAACATACACATGCCAAAAAGAAAGAAACGTATACATACACACACATATTAGAGATGTGAGAGCATACTATTTTACAGCGGTGTGTAGTTATGAACCCAATATTTGTACCTGTGTAATTTTGGTAAAATTCCAAATACTATCTTTGTGTTTTGCAGGTGCCAAGTCAAATTGAGACTGATTATAGGTAATTATGAAAAAATGAAACATAATTTATCTTAAGCAGAAATGTTACTTCTGAATGAGAAATATACCAGGGCAATTTGAATCCAATAGTACTATTCATATGCAATGGTACCTGTTTTTTTAGGCAGCTCAGAATCCAGATGACTGTCTATATCACAGAACATGATAGTAGTTTAGCATCAAATATCTTCAATCTAGCTTTACACAGAGCGAAAAGACTCAAATATACATTTCCTGCTTCAGTGCATGAAGTCCTGAATGGTACACTGATTATTGCAAAAATTCGGATTTGCTCCCTGAGCTCCAATCATCTCTGCTAATGTGCCTGGCACAACTCATCCTTTTTCCATCAATGCCAACTAAAAAGCCACCCAGTGCTTTTCATACTGCCAAGCTTTATGCAGTACTATTCTTTTTTTACCTGCTACAGAGAATAGAATTCACCACTCTGTGTACTGTAGAATTCATCTTCACAGTGCTTGTGCCATCAGTTCCTGTTACATAAATAGTTCAATATCCTAACGTGTTTGGCTTGAGGTGATTCATTAGAGAATTCAATCAGAAGTGTCAACTGTGGTTGGATAAATGGGTCCTGCTCTGTGTCTCTAAGGCTTTCTGATCTTTTAAACAAATTAACGAGAAGGTAGGACTGAATGCAAGTGGTTTCATCACTCTGCAACTTGTGTGGGCCTAGACATATGCCCGATTCCTATAAGAACAGCAGAGAAATGGATATAGCAGAATTGTTTTAAATGTGACTGGTGGTTTGCAGTCACAGCTAACCTGTCAGTAAAAAGAAAATAAAAGTCTTGCCATACTAACATTAAAGAAGAAAGATAGTTGCTCATATAGAGATGTGGGCATGCCGTCATTTCTGCATATAGTGCGGATTAAGTCTAAGGGGATAGATAGGGGTGTAATGACAACTGATGAGGTCATGCCAGAGGTCACATGCTTTTTTCAGGGTTTTTAAGTGACTTCTGTTGGATTATCTTTACTACTCACCAAGTGTAGCAGAATGTATATATGATTTTATGTATATTAAAATTATATATGATTTTACTACCCATAGTAAAAATGCACAGCCACCACATTTTACTGTATATCAAATAAATAAATTATAAATAGATTAGACAGCATTTTTTTTATATTTGAACATTCCGGTTTGTGAGGCATATTTTTTATGTCAAGTATAATTTAAATATTTAAAACTTATGAAATCACAAAATATGGCATCATCAACAGTTAGAAATTTTAAAGTTTTTGTTGCTCCTTTTCAAGTTTCTTTTCTGGCTGACTTAGATCAGCTGCTTAGGGACAATGACTACACTTTGCCACGTTTCAAGTTGGATTTGTTTTGTGATGGAGTTTTATAATCCTTTCCATAGTTTCAAATAACAGTTTTCTTGTTGGAGCCACGTTTCATTTCAATTAGCTGTAGATGCTGTTTTTTAGCTCAAGACCAATTAGCTTTTTTGGATTAGTACTTGATTAAAAAGTATGTTTTAGAAAAGGTGATATTATCATTTTTTCTGCTATACTTGATCTTATTTTTTTTAAGATTAATTGGCTATTAAACAAAAGATGGTGTCATATATGTGATTTGCTTATTTCCTACAATGAGCATACAAAAACAATTTTGTCAGGGGTATGTTATTATGGAGTTGTCTTTGGACATCTAGAACATGGTGCTGATATCTATGAAACTGTTGTTGGTGAAGAGCACTTTATTATAATGTTTGTATTTAAATATTATACAAGACTATGTACTCATGGCTATTTTTGTTAATTTGTTTATATTTAGTTTTACCAGTAGATAAATTCGTTTGGTTGCTATGTCCAATGGATAGTAGAAGAGTCAGTCACTGTCTGCAATTTTAAACCTGACTGCATTTTTAAATCTCTCATCCTAGTAACATCTGCTATTTAAAGGACTTTTATTATCAATTTTAGAAAGACAAGAAAAATCACCCTATCATGCTATTTTGTTTAATATATCGTGTGATTCAAACGATAAACAAAGTATTGTGAATTAAATTGCATCACAAGCTAAATTCACTGTTACAGACTTAATATTAATAGTACACTCTTGGTACCCTTAGGATAGCAATACGCTCGTGTGGCTTGGGGGGAAGAGTGGTTTCTGAAAACCTATGTTTAAATCCTGGACTGAGCTGGACAGGGCTCAGCAAACCTTACACTGGACAACTGCAGTGTGGCCTGACAATGTACCACACCCTGCTATAAAAACTATATGGCTAGTAACAGTATATGACCAAACATCCTACTCCTCCCATGTATGTCCTCTTTTTGTGACAAAAACTGTAACCTTCTTCAAGAAAACAAAAAATGTTTTTAAAAATGCTTTCATAAACTCTTAATCTTTAAAGACATAAAATATTAGTGAAAAGGTTTATAATTATCTAGGCATATCTTTTGTAATCATCCTGTTGTTTTCTAGTCCATTTAGCCAGTATGGTATTTTTTGTTATCATAATTATGGTTTATATAATCTGACTGGCATAACACTTCATGACTTTGTCCAGTGCAGACAATGCAATAAACACAGTTTATTGATTACAATTACAATTTGATTTTACAATTGTTACAATTGATTTTTAGATGATTTGTTCAAATGTAACATCTGTTGTGTTCCAGTCGAGTCTGAACAGTCATAGAAAAATCTTGTAGATAGATCTGATCTGATTTTTCAGGTCTGACTGTTCATAGAAAATGACTGGAATTAAATGGAAATTGTGTGATAATGATTAGTAAAGCTTTGGTGATAACAGATTGCATGCTGCCTTGTCTAAGATGGTATCAGCCCCTACAGAGTCCTCTCTTACTCTCTGTAAAGTATAAACTAAACAAATTATGTGCATATTTCAAAAGAACAACAGTATTTACATATTGATTAATGCATTTAAATTCAGAAAATCACTAATTGGTTATATTATGTGCAAAAGCCATGCAGATGAATCTGCTGCCATCTCTCAGAGCAACTCAGAGCAACCGCTCACAGGCGGTTTTGGAAATTCTTTTCTATGGGAGGTAGCTAAGGCTTGTACAAAAATGTTGCTAGATTTGTCACTACTCACATTTTGAAAATAACTGGTTAGAAATCCATTGTAAGTTGAGTGTATTGTAAACTGGGGAGTTTAATGTACACTGTATATATTCTAGCGTAGCCAACCTTAAACATCCTTAAAACACAACATTTTTACCACAAAAGCTACTTTATTAAGTGTTGAATATCTTGTCTAATTTATTGAATAATGTATTGAAAGCCCTGCTTCTCAGCTCAGTCAGTATTGCTGGCCTAAGAAAATATCAAAATGCAAAATATGTATTATCAGATTGCCATTGTAAAGTCAAAGTATCATAAACCAAACCATAGTAATACAGGGAGCACCTCTGCATTGTTTGTTTACACAAGGGTGTTAGGATTTCATTTCTCTGGAACTAACAGGCTTAATCCAAAATTATGAAACGCAGTCTTATCCTCATTTTTAACTGTACTATTTAACTGTCAGGAAGGTAACAAATCCTAGCTCTGCCTAGCTGCCTAGCTGCTAACCTTCAGCTTCTTAGTGTGTTTTGTTCCGTTTGTCTGGTAATTGCTGTAGATGTCACTTAATGCTCATGACGATCTTTGAGTGAATGCTTTGGCCATGGAATCATAATCAATAAGGTAAACAGGTTGCAACTGAGGACCGTTTAATGCCAAGTTCTACAGCACAATATTGTTTGTTTTTGTGAGCTTGTTCTATGTACCACTTCATATGTGAGCAGTGTTGCTCCCCATGAGTTTCACTTTACAATATAACCAGTAACATTTGACCATGGTGCTTTTTCCGGAGTATTTACTAATTGAATTGGTTTGTTGGAAATACCAGTGCCACACTGAGGGAATTGAGCACTTCAGTGTGACCTATTTTACTGCCAGCCTTTGTGTATAAGGAATGTATGACTGCTTGATGCTTGATTTTATGCAATTGGTTATAATAGCAATACGTTTGAGAGAAATAGTGAAACCCAATCATTTAAAGTAAATACTTTGGTTAATGTAGTGTATATATGTGTCCTGCACACTGGAATCACATGTAACCAATAATATTGGAACCAGTCTTTCTTTAATTAATTTGTGACTGGTGGTTTTATGCCTTTTAGCCCCATCTGAAACACTTTCAGTAATATGGCAACATTGATCAAAGGCTCTCTGAACATACAGGCATATGTGCACACACAGCCATAAAACCTTTCATTAGCTATGTGAGAATCTGAATCAGTCCATACGATTTCGAAGCTTTACAGAGCCATTTTAAATCCTTCATATACTTGAGTGATACAACAACAGGTCAAGAATGAAATAGACACATATTGCCTTAACAGAACTTTCACAAGGGTGCATCATCTCACAACCGTTGTGCATCAAATCTGGGAAGAGATATTTCATTAGATTTCTTATGTAGGCAATTTTCAGTGGGACCTACTTAGCAGGCCTATGAGTGGGCTGCCACGTTGCCATGGTAATGATGTTCTCTCCTCTTCCCGGCTGCTGTGTGTGAGAGATCTGTGTGAAGGATGCCACCAAGTGGAAGAAGATTTACATTGACTACAACAGATGATTTTTGAAATGGATTGAAATAAAACTAAAATTAGGGCATATGTGGTTGGCTCGGAATTTAATACATTATCTTAATGCAAGTAGTCAGGAGCTTAATACATAATTTCAATTATTTCTCATTTCAGCACTCATATACCCTCTGTGTCATGGATTATCTGTATCTGGATTCCTCATGAATATGCCAGATGACAGGTGATAGATTTATGCGATAAATCTGTGAACATGACTGTATATCATTCATTAAACATATTTTCATAGATGGATGAAAGGACGTATGGGAACTTCTCATGTTTGCAAACAGGTGCTTATGTCTAACCATTTGCGTCATCTCCGCCAACCTCAGATGAGTTGATCAGTTAGTCATCAGAGTTGAAATACTTGATCTTTCTGTTGCATGAATTCACTTCACTCAGGCACACAGACAGAAGTGAGATTTTTTTTACCAATCATCAAAGGTCTTCACCATATCTGCATTTTAAATGTATCAAAATCACTGACTCTGTAAACATTTAAGCAGTTAATAATATAGCTCCAAAAATGTAAATGTAAAGAATGAGCACAGTACAGTTAGCATTACTCTATTGTCATATATTTTAATGATAATATACAAAAAATACAGGAAAGTGGTATACTGTGCAATATTTTTAATATTGTGGCAATTACTACTGTTATGGCTCAGTGGTTATGTTACTAAAGTATAGACGAGAATGGACATGTTTCAGATCTCATCTCTGTCAAACTGCCACCGTTGGGTCTCTTAGCAAGGCCCCTATCTCAAATTTTCTTAGATTATTACTGCTAAATGCAGTAAATACTTACCTCCCATTATCTTCATGGATTTGTATCTGCTTTGTGCTTACTGGGAATTCCAACCTTAAAATGAAACAAAGATTGATTCAAAATGAATATATCAATATTTTAAACATGATAACATTTAAACATTAAAACGTATTTAACGTTTTTAGCTGCTTGTCCATATGAGACACCCCTACTTATGGGCTGGGTCCGAAATAGTCTACATATCACTCTACATTCTACATACAAATTAGGGCACTCTTGAATCTATAGGGTTTTGAGGATCATAAATGATATCAGACTTTCCTTATTAATGTGAGACAGCAGATACATCGTATTTACACATGAAATGTTATTGTGTGGTTTAATAACATGCTTTTCACATAAGATATCAGCTCGCACATGCTGTTTCATAACCAAAACACCTAATTAAATAAATATTGAGTTGAATAAGGTCGATGAACTTGTATTTAAATCATTCAAATTAAAGAATGTATTCTGTTAAAGCTTATACTGTCCTCTCACATGGCTGTGCAGTGCTCTTCTATGTTTAAATGTGATTGATCATGATTAATGCTTTTAAATAAATTCAACTGATCGTGATTACATGTGTTTTGATGTCACTAGTTACTATTACTATTGTTATTCTCTTGCTAAAAAAAGACTGACATGTGTACACATTTGGACACTATTCTGGTCACCCAGCTTTGCTAGTATGTACAGTAAGACCTATCTAAGATGTTTTACCTTTAACTTATTATTATTTTGTACTTAACTATTGTACGTCGCTTTGGATAAAAGCGTCTGCCAAATGCAATGTAATGTAATGTAATGTAAAAGACCATATGAGCTCACCAGCACCAGAGCCAGCACTAACCAGCATTAACCAGCTCCAAAATGCAACACATTCTGGTCTTCTGCCAGATATGACAGAAAGCACTTAACCCCACTACTTAATTAAAAAAAGAATGGAAATATAAAGTTTTTTCTATATATTATAGTCATCACAGAAATAGAATTCACCATCACTGGCAGGGGAAATCTCTAGGATCTGATTATTAAAACAGTGTAAAGTGTATACAATTAAATGTATATTCTGTAAGTGACAAGTGGAATTTGTCACTTTTGCATGTGCTTGCAATGCATCAAGTATAGACCTAGGATTCAGACTGGCATTTTATTGGATTACCTAAATAAAAAAGCTAAATGTACTTGCTCACAACAATTAGGGGATATTTCAAAGTGAAATATACCCTAATAAAATATCCCCTTAATGGTTGTAAGCGGTGATAGGGATAGATAAATAGCTGGATAGATAAAATAGATATATAAATTTAGATAAATACATAGATTCATGAAAGCTAGCGTCTCATAGGTTACTTTTGGATAGTGTAGCTCTTGAATCCAGAGATGCCGCTATGATGCACTCAAATACATTTGACAGACTTTAAGGGGTGCATCATAAGACTGAGGGAAGCAGGATGGTCATTTCAATGAATTGCCTGCCATTTATGCCATTTGGAACCTAGCTGCCCAGAGGTGGTAGGAGCAGTCGTTCCATTAGGATACTCACACACAGCGAACAGGATCCAGCTGGCACAAAAATACCTCAAATATAGTGGATAGTTTGATTAATTGACAAGCACAAGTTCCCACAGTTTTGTTGTCCATCACCATGAATAAGAAGGGTACTAGAGCCTTCTGTCAATTCTAATATTCTCACAA
>JAUZST010009681.1:0-12833 GCA_034779995.1 Parotocinclus haroldoi | reverse complement strand
TCTGCCTGTCGGTTTACTCCAATAAACGCCAGTTTTGCCTCTGCACGCTGCGTCCGGTTCAGCCATTTATCCGCTCGCGTCACAGAGCCAAGTTAGTGATGCTAATGTTCAAGTTGTTATGGAAGAACAGAAGCTGGCCTACATGTTCAGATGCAAGTGTGCTCGATTATTGACATTTGTTAATCGATTCAGAATCGTTAACGACCGAATCGCGATGCGTCTCAAAATCGAACCCCCTCCCCCACCCTTAATAAGCAAAAACGCCCTTGAACAAACTGAAGATCACCTCAAATCACCCGTTTCCATAGGTACCATAGGTACCAGCATCCTACCTGGTAATGCATGTGATGCATTTAGTTAAAAAAATACAACTTGGGAATTTCTGGGCTGCTTGGGTTCACGACCAACCATGACTTTGATGGTAAACAAGTATAAAAGGTTGCAACGTTACGTCTATTCGTCAACTAGGTGGATGTATTTACCTGCGTCATCAGTTTTAGGAGCCTTCTCCTTTTTCTTTCCTCTCGATCTTCCACGAGTTGGGTAAAGTGCGCCGTACTGTTTCTGGCACTCCTCGGCTGAGCGTGTACCAACTACCAACGCAACACTGACCCAGTAGCCACTTTTGTGTTTAGGTAACGAGGTCACAGCCCTGAAAAAGAAAACGTTTTCTTTTCTTTACAAATGAATCCTGCATTACGTGGTCTGGAGAGGGGTGTGGTGGCCACATGCTAGCTGCGTGCCTGTGTGTGCTTTGACTTGGCCACCGGTCCATCTCCGAGCTGGCAGGGGCTGGTGTTGCAGCACTTTCACCCTCAACTGTCCTATCCCGCCTACGACGTGCTCGATCCTTTTTCTAACCATAATTCATTCCCTTCAGACGTACCGATATGTCCAGCGTGGTGTAAACAAAAATGTGAGCAAATCCCATCGGCATAAGAAAGAAGCTTCTGCAGAACGTGGCTCTGGTTTCAATTTGAAAAGCGCCCAGTTACTTAAGTTGCACTTTATTTTGCTCACCACAGAATCACACCATATTTGTGCATGTGAGATAGAGGTGGTCAGTATCGTACTGTGGTCGATTTTGTTATTGTGGAATAATTCATGGTTTACAGAGTGATACATTCTCAAATAAGTAACGGTAAGGAATTGATATGAAGTTTACGTGGGCAAAGGAATGACCTGTAAAAGATTCTTCTTGTAAAAGACAGGAGAAGGTCATTTGCAACATATTGGGACCCTGGGAGAGATGAACTAAAGCCTGTGCCGCAGGAACGTGGCATTGTTAATTTATCCATAGGCTAAAATGTTAGTCAAAGCAGAGCTAGGAGACACCTATAATTCGTGAGTTGTGGATGTTTTCTAAACAAACTGAAACACTGGGAATCAGGGGATGAGGATGGCCTTAGAGATGATACTGTTTTTCCTATGTTGGTGGCCATGGAAAATTCGGTCAATTCTGTACAGAAGGTCTCTAAAGTAATGAATGCATGACACTTGTTGGTCAAATATATTTTGTGTTCTAGATTGTAGGAATTAAATCAATTGGTTTAGCTTTCTCCTGAGGGATGCGCTTAGATCTTATCAGAGGCCTTTAAAACAGGGCCTCGGAGCCCAGAAAGCTGGGATTTGACCTTCTCCTGTTTTTGGGACGAGGACTTTCTCATATGTTGGTTTGATTCATGAATTTAACCAAATAAATGTTCATTTCTCCTTAGGTTTTCGGACTCGATTTCGGTTAGTGGGCCGACCTTAGAAACCCCACGATCGTTACCGTTTTCGACGATATGGTTTTCTGAGCATATCAAGGTTATTGTCAGTGAATAAAGAAGAATGGACGCTGAAATAAGAACACTGAAAAAATGTTTCATAATAAAAAGTACAAAAAAGTGTTTAGTAGATCTCTGACAAGTGTAATAAGTACAAATGGTGAACTTAAAGCAGCATCCTCACTTAATGTTAGCCTGCTTCAATAAAAAAATGTTTATGGGCGCCACACGCCTGGCAAGAAAATGCTACTACGGGAACAAGACTGCAAGCTCGCAGGAAGCTGAGCTCACAAAGGATTGATAGATTGTTCCATTTAAGAAACCAGTTTGGGTCAAGTCCTAACTGAAAGGGGTAACAGCGACAGAGCAGAGGAGGCAAAACAAAAACTGGCTTACTCATTTAGTTTCTGCAGCTCCTTCTCTGTCCATGTTCCCTCTAGTTCGTCTTGGTCACTCACAGGCTGCTTTCTGGGTTGTCCATTGTTCATCTTGGCCTTCACAGCTGACTTTGGTTTTCTACCGTTGTTCATGTAAAAGTAATCCAGATTTTTTTGCCGACCACTTCTTTGCTCGCTAGTGTTCTTTTCCTTTTTTCCTGCATCTTGTTCCGGAGGTGAGCTATTCACGTTACGGTCCTCCGTTTCTGCGGTTCTAGGCGTATGAGAAACTGCTTTCTTTTTCGGACCTTCTGGAGGATCCACAGGTGTGCATGTGTGATCAGAATCAGCACTTTTTTTATCTCGGAAAAGACAGGAATTGGTGTCAGACTGTGAACCGGTGTCATTCTGAATGTTTTTCGCGAGTCGCTTCTTGTTTCGTCGTGATTTCTGGCTCTTTTCAGAGGCTTGGTTTGGAGAAACATCATATTTAGCTGCAACCTGACTCTGTGGATGGGTGTCTGAATCGGCCGAGTTTCGGTCTGCAGACCATCGTTTCCTCCTCGACGTTCTCTCAGGCTTAGCACAGGACGGGTTTGCTGTTTTGTTAGGCTCAGAATCGGAACTGATGACTGAAGGCTGACGCTGTTTTTGGGATGCAGTCTCGAAAATATTGGATCTCGTAGACCTACGACTTTGCTGCCTGACACGTCTCCTCGGTGCATCATCATCGCTGCTGGTTCGCTTTTCTTGAAACAACAAAGCCAGCACATTTTGATCCAGCATGACAACGATACTGAAAAATTACAAACAGATTCAGTTCATTGTATGCATCTTACCCAGAGGTTTTGTGGACACAGGAGGCTGGTCATTTTTCACTTTTGATGATTTTGTTCTTACCACAGGTATGGCTTTAGGCTTGAGGGGGGAAAAACAATATGAACATGTATACAGTTCCTTGTAAACACCTACCATTAAAATGTTTAAAGATGTGGACATTAGAATAGAACAGACTACCGTGATAATGGAGGTTGAAGCATAGTCCCCATGTATAGAAACGTTTAAATTAGAGTCTAAAATGACTCTGCCTCCTTTCCAGTACTCCAGAGGAGGTTTTATGAGACGGCCACTGCGGGAAACTTGAGCATTATGAGGTCGTACGATGCCAGTAGAGCCAACGGATAAAGCTGAACCAGAGAGAAATTTAGAAAGATTTAAGACTTGTACTCAGCAGCCACTTTATTAGGTACACCACCTTGTTTCTACACTCAATGTCGATTTCGTCCATCCCACTTACTATACAGATGGACTTTGTAGCTCTACAATGACAGACGGTAGTCCATCTGTGTCTTTACATACTTTGTTAGTCCCCTTGCAAGGACACTGCTGTGGTGATGGTGGTGGTGGGTTAGTGTGTGTGTGTGTGTGTGTGTGTGTGCGCTGGTATAAGTGGATCAGACAAAGCAGTGATACAATCGGGATCAAGTGCGGCGAGTGTGGTGGCATACATAATCAACATATCTGAGATATCTGAAATTTGTTGGGAAAAGACGCTGCTTATGTTAATTAGACTGGAAAAAGATAAAACGATCAAGGGTCAAACGATCAAACGACCAAATTCAAAATGAGTGAAATTTTGCAAAATAATAATAATAAAAAAAAGTTTATCTGTTTGAACAGTAAATATTTAGTCTTTGTAGTGCATTTACTCGAATACGGTTTGGATTTGCAAACCATCGTATTCTGGTTTTGATTTACGTTTTACACAACGTCCGGTCCTTCATCACAGACATTTACACCACACGCTGCATCCGCAAAGCAACCAGCATTGTAGATGACCAGACGCACCCCTCACACAAACTTTTCACCCTACTACTGTCTGGGAAAAGGTACCGAAGCATCCGGGCCCTCACTACCGCACTGTGCAATAGTTTCTTCCCCCAAGCTATCAGACTCATTATCAATCAGAGTCTGGTATGAACAACTGTAAATATAAATGACTGGACTGACACACACAATCTCCATCTTTGGATTACAAAATAACGTGAATCCTATGGTTACAAATCATACCAAATATGGACAAACACTCCTCCTACATATATTGTTTACACAGTTTACACTGAACAATGGACAGATCTGCACCTTTCTGCTCACGCTATCAGTTCTGCTCACGCTGCACTGTTGCCTCGTACTTATTGTTTATTCTTATGTATAGTGTTTTTTGTTTCTGTATTTATTGTCCGGTATTGCACGTGCTGCACACCGGCACTTTACGCTGGGAAGTTTATTGTCTTATATGTAGCACCTTGGTCCTGGAGGAACGTCGTTTCGTTTCACTGTATGCTGCACACCACTGTACATGGCAATAAAACCACTCGAACTCGAGGTTTCCACACAGAGGCATCAGTTGTGTGTTTAGTACACAACTAGGGTTTTCGACAACATGCAAGCATTCGCAATGAAATGACGACTCACGTGTCACTGGAACCTTAGTCTGTTTTGAAGGCTGACTCTTTGAGACCTTTTTCTTCTGTGGCTCACAGGGTGCCGAGTTGCTCCTCTTTCGACTGTGGCCAGAAAATACAGCCATATTATGAAAATACTCACCGCAACTTAAATTCACAACGCAACAGAGGTCATAAAAACATACACTTCCTGGTCAGCCAACAGTTTGTTTAGGTATTGCTGCCACATTTCAGGAAATCCAAAAATAAACTTCTTTTGAAACCATGATGGGAGCGCTGGGAAAGAAAAAAATATATATATATATCGTAATAGCTCATTAATTATGTAAGCAGTAATTCATAATTCATATGAAATCCAAACAGAGTTTGCTTACATGAATTGTGGTAGAGTGACATCTTTCCAATGAGAACGTAGGTACTGCCAGATGCAGTCTTCACTATTCTATGTGAAATACGTTCAGTGATGCAGCTACTGTGCCATGGTATGCTGTTGTCTCTGTGCAGCGCAAACAATAAACGAGGTGAACAAAACATCAGCCGGCCACTTTGTTAAATTGTTAATCAAAAAGGGAGACAAAACTGAAAACATGCACAGACAGCAGTGTGAACACAAAGACAAACCCACTGCCACTTTGATTTTGTCCGGTTAGACTAAGATTCAACAATGCATTTACTTTAATTATTTTCAAAAAAAAAAAAAGAAGGTAGAAAAACCAACGCTGCATGATACCAGTTTACTGTGTGTAGCAGTGTGTTATCAATGTGTTTTAAGAGTTTAACTGCACAGTGTTTAGATGGCATTTTCATTCTCCAGTGGCCTGTAGCAAAAGCAAGGCAAGATCACATACACTTGAGGGATTTGGTAGATGTTCACTTAAGACAGCACTTCTTAAACTTTGGGGCGCCTCGCCTTAGGGGGTGGGTCAAAAAAAGGGATACTAAGATTATTTTCCATCTGTGCAACCGAAAATGAACTCGCAAATTCAAAATCAAGTAATGAATTACAATTAGTAAAATAGTACATTTACATTTACAGCACCCAAGCAAATGGTGGGTTAAGGGCCTTGCTCAAGGACCCAACTGTGGCAGCTTGGCAGAGGTGGGATTTGAACCTTGGACCTTCTTGTGCAAAGTCCAGTACCTTTACCGCTAGGCCACCACAGTCCCCAAATAGAAATGGGTCAGGATAACAATTCAATAAAATACACTCGAACTACAACTGTAGTGAGGTTTCACCCGATCTAAGCTGTGTACTTGACATAAATTGATATAGTTCATTTTATTAATGATGGGCACAGCAATCTTTGTATGTAAACTAGTGGTAGACCGATTAATTCCATTAACATCGGCTGATATCTGCATTCACAAAGCCAACGGTCAAATAAAGTGATGAAAATGCAGAGACGCTTTTTTCCCCCTAATAAAAACTTGATGCTCCTAACTGGTATTAAAAACAAAAAGATGCTGCTATCATGTTAACTACTCCAACGTTGTTTATTTTTGACATTGTTACGTTTCTACACGTCTTTTTTTTTCCCTCCAGGTTCAAGATTATACAGGGCGAGTCAAAAGAGACAACAGAAACAAAAAGGAAAATGACATATCTGAATACCTTATGTTATGTCCAGAACATGGCCGCCATCGTCAAGGGCAAGTTTTCCCCAACGGAAAGGTGGCCATGTAGCATATCAAAGAAGATCGGAATTGTCTCAGAGATGGATTGCCGCGATCAGATTTGTAATATTGTGGTTCAAATGTCATCAACGCAGAAATTTCAACACTTTTGTTGTTCGTCACAGGTTGCTGAAGATGGAATTGAATACTGTATTTGGAAATTTGGGGAGCGCAGCTGTTGTATCATAGCCACAGACTTTAACAACTGGCACCCGGAAAAAAAAACCCAATTTCGATCATTTACAATCTCATGGCCAAACTCAGAGAAATCGGGACTGTGGGCGACAAGCCACGCTGCATTTATATTATTTATCAGATGCCTTACGATTAATACAGTCTTACAATTCAAGCAATTGTGGGTTAAGGGCCTTGCTCAGGGACCCAACTGCGGCAGCTTGGCAGAAGTGAGATTTGAACCATGGACCTCCTGGTCCATAGTTCAGTGTCTTACTCATTAGGCCACCACAGTCCTGCTACCGATGAAGGCAGCCAGTATCTGATGTGTCCGTGTCAAGCCCATTGTCTTTTGACTCTGCACTGTTAACTGGTAATAAATGTTGTTTAGTGCTATCAGCTTATTTATTTCTAAACAGGGAGAGTGAATTTAGAAGTTCATGTCTATTTAAGTTCAGTTTGGCCATTAAAAAAAAGCATGGCCACGATTAAACAAACAAACAAATAAATTGACTTAATTTCTTTTAAATACCAGACTTTCTTTATTGTTACTCAACGAGACTTAAACCATATTTGTATGACAATCTTTTGCACTAAAACGACCTGAATAAACTGGAACATAAATGTAACGGCGCTGTTAATTTGAACTTGCATAGAAATCAAGAAGTAACTCGTTCGCTGTTTAATGCAAGCCTGAGGTTTCTGCTTGGTGAGCAAACCAAAAGTTGATTAGCTGTTGAAGTACATTGCACTAATGTACACTAACTAGCTAAGTGTTTGATAGACTGAATATTCGACACTAAATAAGTTAAATCTCCGGCGTTGATGCATTTCACTCAAATAAAGTAAACTTACAAGCGGACACCATCAACAATAAGTTCTTTGTTGTGCAGCCTCAAGATCCAGTCTCTTAAATGAATCCCCAGTACCTAAAAATCAGGAAAGATACAAAATTGTGCACCATGATAAAATGTATGAGGAACACATACGTAACCTCTGACAAGTCTGCCTTCTGAAAGAGGGGCTCGGGCAAAGGATCAGTTCATTTTCATGTGTTAAATAATCACATGAACGCTGCATATGTAGCACATTGGTTCGAAATGTTTATGCACATGTTCATGTAAATACGCTTCATACGAAATTTAGCACTTGAACATACGACCATATGGGAGGTAGACGGATGGACGGTAGGGTGTGCCATATCGTACTGTTTTTTTAAAGATAAAACACATCCATATCGTGATGTTCTGATGTCTTTATGTACCGCGTTTACACCGAGTATGGAGTACATCCATTACGTGACTCCTAGGCAGAGTAACAGACATGGCGGAAAGTGGTTTTGCGGTGGAGGAGTTTGGCCCTACACAATGTGTAAGCTACACAACAAAGGAGGGAAACGCACCTAATCGGAGTACACCTCAAGCAGAGTATGAGGAAAAGTCAAAAATGCAGCGGGTGACGTATTTTGGTGCAGTCGTGTGTTGTTGAAGTACATCGCCAAATGTGTCGTTATCGCAAAAGTCCCCTGGAATATCGCGGTATTATTTTAGGGTTGTATCGCCCACCCCTATTAGACGCTCTTTGCACTTGACAGATAGCGGCTTAAGCACTAATACTAAAGGAAATGTACTTCTCTATGATGATCATCTCTCAACTTTGTTTCAAAGAAACACGAACGTCGAGAACAAAAATGTTAAAAAGTACTTTATATTTGGATTTTTCTTAAATACGTTATCACAATAACACAGCACACTCACTTGTCGCTTTCTTAGTTCCACCTGCTTGTTTCTACAGTCGGTGTGCATTTTATCATTTCCACACTGAAGCATTTTACATGTTTCTCTATATACACTGCTCACAAAAATAGTGATGCTACATTATCAGTTAGTAGTCTTAGTATAGTAACAGTTACAAACATATTATTGCTATTTTTGTAAGCAGTATACTTTGTTTATCCCCTTTACTCTGTTCTCTTATGTTCAGGACCCCTGCAGATCAGGTACTATTTGGGTGGTACATCATTTTCAGCAATGCGGTTACGCTGATGTGGTGGTGGTGTTGTGTTAGTGAGCTTTGTGCTGGTATGAGTGGATTAGATAGAGCAGTGCTGCTGGAGTTCTAAACGTCTCAGTGTCGTGACTGAATAATGTTCAGCAGCCAGCATCCTGTGAGCACTGATGAAGGATTAGAGCATGACTGACACAAACTGTCCAACAACAGATGAACATGTGTAGCGTGTCTGAACTATTGAGTGTCAGTGCGGTGCTGAGAATGATCCACCGCCCAAATAGCACCTGAGCTGTGTTGGTCCTGACCATTAGAGAACAGTAAAGGGAAAGATCAACTACAGTCTGTAATCGTAGAACTATAAAGTGCTTCTATATGGTAACTGGAACTGATAAATTGGGCAATGGGGCAGCTCGGTGGGTAGCACTGCTGCCTCACAGCAAGAAGGTCCCAGGTTCAATCTCAGGGTGGAGCGGCCTGGGTCCTGCGTGTTAGGTTCATTGGTGTCTCTAAAGTGGCCATTAGTGTGTGACTGTGTTGCATGACTCTCTGTGTGTGTGTGTGTGTGTGTGTGGGTGTGCTATCCACCGTGTAGATTAAGCAGAAGATAATGAATGAATGAAATTGGGCAATGAGCATAAAAACAAGTAGGTGTACCTAATAAAGTGATCAACGAGCGCGTATAATGATATATCACTCAAACATCACTAAATGTTAGCTTGAACAGAATTTCCTTATTAATAAACAATGCATTAGTTTTATTCTTTATCATATATAGAAGCTACATGGAAGCTTTGCTCCAAAGAATGCAAGTGACTGTTCCCTCCAAAACACCTACCAGCAAAACCCTTAAAATGACGCAGTCCAAATGCTGGAAAAACAACAATTAACCAGTCAAGTAACACAAACCCATGTTAACGAATTACACTTACGTTGGTCCCTCCTTCTTGCGTTTCATCTGCCTGTTGTTTAGCCTTTACGCTTGCCTTCTGCTTTCGGGGGATGGAAATGCGTGGTGATAGCTGAAGAAGGGAATCTTCCATCAGATTTGAACGGTTCTGTAGGGTCTCTAAATGATCAAAATGCCTATCAGCCATTTTCTCTGGTATCTTTGTCACATCCATCCTATTGCTGTCCTCCTCGGGAGAATCGGCAGCTTCAGAATCATCCCTAACACTCTGCTCTCCAAATACGCCCCAATAACCTGCAATCAACAGGACAGATGGACATACAGTACTGTGTAAACGTCGTAGGCCCTAGCTTAGATATAGCAGTGTTTTCCCAATGGTTTCATTCATTCATTTATTATCTTCCGCTTAATCCACATGGGGTCATGAGCGCCAATCTATTAAGGCCCCACACCCACACGCACAACCCCATGCACGCACGTACACAAAAAGAGACCCCAATTAACCTAACGCGCATGTCTTTGAATTGTGGGAGGAAACCGGAGTACCCGGAGTAAACCCATGCAGACTCCACACAGAAAGGACCCAGTCCGCTGCACCCTGGGATTGAACCCAGGACCTTCTTGCTGTGAGGCAGTGGTGCTACCCACCGAGCGACCCTGCTTGCCTCAACAGTATAATGACCATCTGTAATTATTTCTCAGACTCTATAAAAAAAAAAAAAAAACAACCAGAAAACACAAATACAGAAAATTTGTATTGAGTATTAAAAAAAACTGGGGATGAAATCAATTGTGGCCTCCTTTTACACTTGAGCAACAGCAGCATTTTACATAGGAGCACATTTGATCAGGAATTGTTGTTTTGGAAGGGTAGCAGCACAGACACCACTTTTTTTGGAAATGGAATGGGGAGAAACACCTAAATAATGCTAAAACACACAAAGATTGGAATGCAGATCAATGGAAAAGAGCATAATGGAATGACAATCCGTGTTTGACTTTTTTGGGTTCAATCGTCAACAAAATGGTATTTTATGGTCAATTGGCCATTGCTAAAATAAAATCTAATGGTGGCCTACAACTTTAGCAAAAGTACTTGACATTTGTCAAGTGGCTACAATTCTCATCAAATTGCAATCACCGTGGAAAGACTTTACCTTTATTTTTGACATTTGTTGGGATCTTGTTTGCTTGTCCGGTCTCAGCTAAAGACTCCAATAACGGCACCCGCTCCAACAAAATGTATGGTTCTATGGAAAGCAAAGGTTAAACTTACTTCTACAAAATGTCACGCGCCAAATTATGTGCATCCACCTGCAGTGAAGAGGTGGTTCAGAACATTGGTCAAACCTGGAGTTAATTTTAAGTTACGTGCATCCAAGTTCTTTCTTTGTTTCCTTTCTTTTTCATAACAGCAGATGAACAGCAAAAGACGCATCCAATCCGACATTCTGACCACCTGGCTGCCAATAAGAAACAGCTTTGACTCTTGTCTTGTCTTGGTGTCTGCATGCCCTCCGTTTGTCTGCGTGGGTTTACTTCGGGTACTCCGGTTTCCTCCCACAGTCCAAAGACATGTGTGTTAGGTTAATTGGTGTCCCTAAAGTAACCATTAGCTTCTAGCACATTGGTGTCCCTAAAGTAACCATTAGTATCTAGCACATAGGACCGCCATGACCTAGCGGTTAAGATAGCGGACTAGGAACCAGGATTTGTAAGAACGTCCAATGATCTGTTACTTACTCTGGATAAGGTCGTCTCCTAAATGACACAAATGTAACGTAAACGTAACATATGATATCGTGCATTTTCAGCTGATGTGACAGAACCGATGGTGAATGAAATCCGAATAACAGAGATATTCAATACGAGGCAATACTGATAAAGAGTCATTAACTACAGTAATTGCCCAATTATCTGTTTATTTAGCATTGCCTGTCTAACACCCATTTAAATGGCCTAGAAAAGCAGAAACGTGACAGGCTTGTTGTTGATCATGTTGTAATATGCAAAGCTGAAAAGCTTTCCCTAAAGTACTTCTGCACAGGTGAAAAACTTGCGTACAGCACAATTTATCGTTACAATTCATGGCTCCTTGCCCGTTTCTTGCTACAGCAGTCGAAGGAAGGTGCCTAGCGATGTCACGCGTTGCCTTAATTACACAATTGCGTTACGCTTCCGTATGCATTGTTTTTTGACAGTAATTGCAGCAAAGCCAAGATTATTTTTGCTCGCATTATTTCGAATCGAGAGTAAAACACTAGTTTAGAACATTGCCATTAAACTCACGATAGACGTGATACTCTCTCTGCATACGTCGCACTGGCATCTTACCATAGTGCACGGCTGTATTCTGCTAGATCTAAACTGTTTCGTGTACAAGTCGCTTCAAATAAACTCATCTATCAGACGTACACAAAGCACTTTAGTTGTTAGTAGGGTTGGGCGATACGGCCCTAAAATAATATCACGATACTGAGGTAGTTAGGGTACTTTTGTGACGACGATATATTTGGCCATACATTTCAAGAGCATACAACTGCAACAAAATACGTTTTCTACTTTAAAATACCTGACCTCGTGGCATTTCCTCGTATTCGGCTGCCGTCCTTTTGCTCGAGGTGGTGAGACGGATTAGATGCGTTTCCCCCGTTTGTTGTTACAGACCTTTTGCATAGCCTTGCATATCACTGTGGTTTGTTGTACATCTGATATTTTGTATTTAAAAAAAAATATATATTTTTTTTAAATAGGAAAAAACACCTCCACCGTACCCTTTTTGGGCCAATCCACCTCCACACGGTCCACTTTCTGCCTGATCTGTTACTCTACCGATGAGTCACTCCGTACTCTGTGTAAATCCATTACGTAAAGACGCCGGAATATCACGATATGGATACTTTATATCGTCTAAACAATTAGACCGCTAGTATCGTGAACGAAACGATATGGCACGCCCCTAGGTGTTAGCACGTGGTACTTTAATACTAGCTGGTACCTTTAATGCATCGTTTAATGTGGAACTGCTCTGGGCGTACCTTTATTTGAATGATCTGCTTCCGTTTTCTTTTGCTGTGCCTTCGTTTGCGCAAAGCGTTTCACAGGCATCCGCTCAACAAGCACAACAGGCTCTGAGAAACCAAACAGAAATCATGTGTTGATTATATTCATCTCTATCGCAATTGCTATGCCTTCATGACACATGCAACCAACTGAACAAGTCTCTTCTTTAGATTACTATGTCAAGTATTAGAATGAGCCAGAACTTCTCACCAGTGGTAGTAATGCCCACTTCGGATACATTTGTGGAGTCAAGAAAGATTATAAAAACTATGTCAGAACTGGATGAGAACTTTGGTTGTGAGTCAGTATCTTAGTGAACTTATTAAGCACTATAACCCAACACGTTCACTTCGTTCACAGGAGGCGGGGTTACTTATAGTTCCTAGAATTAAAA
>JAUZST010009680.1:0-37953 GCA_034779995.1 Parotocinclus haroldoi | reverse complement strand
GTGTGTGTGTGTGTGTGTGTGTGTGTGTGTGTGTGTGTGTGTGTGTGTGTGTGTGTGTATGTATATATATATATATAACACACACATACATACATATATATATATATGCGCGCGCACTGGTGCACTGTGATGTTGGAAGATGAAGAGGCCGGCTCCAAACTGTTCTCACAAAGTTGGGAGCATGGAATTGTCCAAACTGTCTTGGTGTGCTGAAGCATTCAGGGTTCCTTTCACTGGAACTAAGGGGCCAAGCCCATCTCCCGAAAAACAACTCCACAACATAATCCCCCCTTCACCAAACTTTAAACTTGGCACAGTACAGTCAGACAAGTACCGTTCTCCTGGTAACTGACAAATTCAGACTTGTCTGAATAAGGATGAGGTCCATCACGCCGTTTTCCTTGAAAAAAAAAAAAAAAAAACTTAAAATGCAGAACCAGTAATTTTAAAACTTGTTGAAGTTTTTAAAGTTGGTAAAAACTTGAATTTCTTTAATTTGTTAAAAACTTGAATTTCTAAGGTCCTAATAATGAACTCTCACCTGGAACAGGCACACAAAATTCTGAACTGTGGCACTGGTACCATTCATTGTGATGTGAGACCATATGTACCAGTTACTGATAGAAAATGAAAATATCCATTACTCAAAGTCAAAGATAAAAAGTCAACTAATCTATCTATATCTATAATAGTGGTTCTGTTTGTAGAGTAAAGGCCACTAACAGCATAGAAATACAATGAGGCAGACAATTTAGAATAATCTTAAGCACCACAGTTAGCAATTTACCTCCACAACTACGTATCCCATGTAATCTAAACTGTGGTTATTTCCGAGGTATATGAGAACTGTTATTTCTTTGCTCTTTCCTCATTGGAGTTCACTTTTACTTCTGTAAACCATTTGGGAAGAGGCATTCATTCACCCCAGCACTAAATTCCTCAAGAGCTGTACAGACTTCACTGAATCTGTGAGCCATTGTGGTATCTTCAGCAGAAGTGTTTCTAGACTGTCGTACAGAATTTAGTGGGGCACAGCTGTTTTCCTCTGCTTGAGTATAAATCATAGGGCCACAACTGTGCATGTAAAATAAGTACATAGATGAAGTATATTGCTCAAAGTTTTGAATTATCCCATAATTAAATATAATTTTTGTGAACAGTATAATTGAACTGGCTGTTGTTTTTTATTAGTTGAATTAATTTTGTTTATGCTAACATAAGTGATATTATCATTACCTTGCATGTAGCATTAATGACTTTCTTAAAATAGCCAACAAGAAAAACTGAATGAAGCTGGCTCTGACTGAAAGTGTTAGCTCTCAATCTTTGGTGCATTATGGGAAATGTAGTACCTATAGTGAATTTGCATCAGCAGTCCAGGATAAAATTGACTTTTTACAGCTGTGATTTTAGTGAGGCACAGCAACATTTTACTGAGGCATGTGCAACATAAAAAGTGGATCTGATAACACCCCTGGAATTCAGCTTAGTCGTGTGAGTGTATAAGGGGCTGTTTCTGTATGTAGCTTTTAGTCTTTAAATATAGCTTAGTTTTGGTTTGGTATATTGTATACAGTTTGTTTAGAAAACATTTGCTAGCCAGTACTGGGCAAAGGCCATGTTTAGGTTATATTGCGTGGGTGAAAAAGTGCCATCTTTTAATAAATAAATTAAAAAATCCTTACTTAAGGTGTCCTTTAATGTGGGACATGTTCACAAAAACTTTTTTTTTTTATGGATGATGTGTGCCATGTGCAAGTATTGGTTGAGTTCATGCACACGTATGCATTTGGGGAGGTACGTGTTTACACTTATAAACTTTAGTGTTGGCTTATGTTAACATTGGCTTATGACCTGAAGGGGGTTGGGCAATCAGATTCAATATCAGTCAGATATCAGTGCATCTTCGATTACTAATACACACTTATCTAGATATTATCCTGATGCTCAAGGTGCATGGAACATCCCTTTCCCTGTCTTTCACTGATAGTCTAGCAAGAATATTTAATTCAGGGGAAATCCTAAAAATGCGCTCTTTAGTTGGCTTTGGAGCTATTACTAAACTTGACACATCCCTACTATGTAAAGACCATGTTTCATTGTTTTGGATTCAGCTCCAACCCTTCTCTGAGCAAACACTTAAATAAGTATTTCTTGGCAGTGGGTCAAGCACTAATACTGTCTGTCAGAAAGCAGTCAACAGGATCTATCAAAAAGATTTACTTCTGGTATTTGACCTAAATAGAGGAAGAAGGTCGCGATAATTTATAAGGACTACAGGGTTTGAACAGGGTCTTTGGTTTATGTAATAGCAAAGATTGTAATAATAAGACCTATTTAATGCAATCAGTGGTTAGTAATGGACAGAGGAGTTGGAGTTTAGAGTTTAAGGGTCTGGACTATGAATGCTTAAGTTGAACTCTTGAGGAACTGCTCAGCTCAGTTGTAAGTAGGGGTGGGCAATATGACAATATCTTATCGTATCGGGATTCAGTTTGTTATTGTAATAGACAACATGTTTTACTGAGGATATCGAGGATATCGTCAGAGCTTCAAGAACACTGACCAACTGCATGTTTCATTATAAAGAGTGTCATTAGGCCTGGATTACTGGATAAAGTGCACTTTACTAAGTATGGGATGATAATTATTAGTTTTTAAGAACGCCCTACTGATGCATTTTATCTTTTAGCACGTGTCGTGAAAATGTCTTTAATAATCGTGATATAATATTTTTTTACCATATCGCCCAGCCCTAATTGTATGTATTATATTGTATGTATTATACATATAGCCAGAGGTTGGAAGAATCCTCTGGCCTTATGGTTGGACATGAGAATCAGAACATGGCCAATTTAAACTGAGCTACTCTAAAATACCTTACTCAACCAATAGTGACTGAAACGTACATGAAAGCATGTAATACTTCCACAAACACAAAGTGACTGCTGGGATTTGATTTGGCATGGACTGGACAAGTTGACACAGTTTTTATGGTTGCCTTCCTTGGCATCTTACACGTTTCAAGTAGTCCCACAGATTTTCAAGTGTCTGGGGAATCTGAGGGCTAGTCCAGATGTGTGGCTGGCCGATGACTTGGTCTGTCACTACTCTTAAGTGCTTCCTTTTGATTTGGTTTGACAGGTTTGTGTAAAAACCAGAAGTTCCAACCTTATCTTTGCATATTTTGCAGTTGTTTGTGCACTGTGCATTATTCTAGTTCCATGTGAATGAGGTTTACATTTTCAGTCAACAGCTACTTTGCGTTATCAAAAATGCAAGTGTGTTGCCAAACACATTTGTGAGGAATCGCCCACTCTGGGCCCTTACTGGTTTCATTATGTGTTCATCAGGGAACACGCAAGCCGGCATAGGGATTAGAGTAGCGTTTCGTTGTTGAAACAGCACAGACGTGTTTAGTATGACAGTTCTCACGAACCTCTGTTAAGGCTCCTCACAGAGACATTTAAATTGTTTACAATCTAATGTTGCCATGTTGCACACCTGAAATCTGAGCAATTAATCACTATGCACATCTGTGCGTTGTGGAACTGTATTGGCTAGGGTTGCGATTGTTTTTACTGAGATAAAATGAGCATCAAGAACAACCTTTCAGTTCCTCAAAAGTCTCTGGTGTTTGCTATAGATGTAGTGACACTTTAAAGCTGAAGCATCTTAAACCATCTCCTAGTTAACACATTTATCTTGTACATTTAATATCTAGAGCTTTTATCTATGTCTACCATTGAGGAGAAATGGTATTATGCCAGTAAAGCACCTGTCATAAACCCCTGACCAGGAACTGGAAACTTTAAAATGAACAAAAATGATTTCCCTCCTAAATGTAACTGCGGTAGATGTATAGTTAAAATGTGCAATGGTACACATTTTGAGAATACTGCAAATATTCTGTGTACTAGTAATTTCCCAAACGCGTGCTGTGACTGCCTTCTTACTATGTAAATAGTAACCTGATAACACGGACAACTGTGTGCAAATTACTGAGCATATGAGCAGAACTTGTACAGGGCTTTTCTGTGGAATAGCTAGTAACTCTGTTTTACTTTATTTTACTGTTTTTTGTCTTATCATTCCTCATATTCCAGTTAGTTCATTTACTGTACACTGACATGTGTATTTTATGGGCAAAATTGCTGTCTTTGTTCTTCTTGGTTTTTTTATTTTACCCTGAATTGTTAGTAAGAGTTAGTAAAAGTGTTTAAGTGGACCGAGTAATGCCATTTAAAAATACCTGGCACCAGCCCTCATCTGTGCTCACGACAGAGACAGACGGGCCCTGTTTCCTGAGTGAGTTACAATAAAGAGATGCTGAGAGAGCTTTCAGTGAGGGTGGGGCTATTTATGAGAGGATGAACACTTCCTCTCCAGCATTACAATTGACTGCTCTTGGCTGGGATTAAAATTAAAAGGATGCTAGAATTTATGATCAGCTCTTTGATAGTATTTAGTAATACATGCTGTTATGAATGAGTAATAAAACCTAGTTTTGTTTTTATTTAAGAATGCAACAGAGACTGAACTTTTATAGCTAAAATAATTATTAGGTTTATCTATTGCTAAAAACAATTTGCTGTCTAAATATAGATATCAGCCATTAAAAACCACTACGCGTTACTTAATATCTTGTGTGTTTTGAGACAGTTAGTGATGTAACTGTTGCTTACGAAGACCTGAATAAAACCTTTAGGATTATCTATCTTAGTTTATTGGGGTTATAAGGGATGTTTGTATGCAGGAATTTAGTATCTACATCTCAAACTGTTTAATACAACACTTTCGGTGGTTACGCAATAGGCTGCTATTTGGGCTAAATACAAGCTAAATAAAAAGACAAACAGAAAAGACATTAAAACCATGCACATACTGCATAGCTGATGTTGATTATCTTGTTGCAACTGCACATAAGCTTTAGGATGTAAAGGTATATTAGGCAGTAAGTGAACAGTCCGCTCTCCTAGTTGGTTCACAGGTGCAACGTCAGAACACTGAGTACAGTGCCTTTTGTTGAGGATGAGCCTGCTTAGGGCATACTCACACTATATGATCTGTACCTTTTTTAAGTGAGTACATTTGACCCCCAGACTCCGTATAGCACCCGGCAGAAGGTCATCTGGTCCATGTAAGTCCATTTTCTTTTTGAATCATGTGGACAGTCAAGTACAACTGACCGAGATGGGACCAGGATGCACTATGGAGAGCAGACAACCCATTTTGTAGGGAGTGTGATGTTCAGGGAAATGTTCTTTTGGGATACCCAGACATTCATATGGACATATGACCTACCTAAATATCGTTATAGACTAGGTGTTATGGTGTTGGCTGATTGTCTTTATATATTATTATTATCATTATTATTATAATAATTTATTTTTTGATTGACTGGACATTAGGTTACGAGCTTAACTGAACATTTGTTTGGAGAATGTGTGTGAGATCATTCTTTTGTGGAAATCAAACCTTCTGAATATACACAGTTTCAATTGGCAAGTTTAATGTATCCTTGAAACACATTCTTTAGCACTTCATTTGGAACAGAGGCCGAAACTCATCTGTGTTTTGACTGGTTAATAATCAACTCTGAAGGACCTTGATTGTAGATTTTAGGAGGCGCTGTAATAGCATTTCGTACCTTCAGTGTAGAGTTATCCACCTGCTGTTACTGAGTGCATTCAGTATTGAGTTTAGCTCAAACTTGTTCCAAAGTTCATCTGTTCAACCAGTGTGCGTATTGTTCAGCAGCATTTACACCCGTGTCTAAAATTGCCTGTGAACCTGCTGTGCTTCTGAAGATCATGTGACCTGAGAAGGTAGAATTCCTGCCATTGGTAAGGTTCTTAAGGAGATCAGAAGTTTAGCGGAGTCCTTTTTCCTGGAGACCTCCTAAATGGTTGGCACTGTTAGAAGATGGTCTTAAATTTGCAAAGCTGTGAATGGATATTCTGTTGCTGACCTCCTCTAAGAGTCTTACTCAGCAGGGAATGCTGGCGTTTTTCCGTACCCCCTGGAGTCTGTCACACCTCAGCAGGTGGTGAGATAGGTTAATATTGTACTTCTTTATCAACTTGGTTTGGCTAATTATACCTTCATGGAAGTTGCTCTCTGTTCCTGGTCACATAAATTATTCAGTATTTTCCATGGTAGGTTTACATGTAACATTGAAATTTTTTTAGTCTTCATATGTAGGTCAGGTCTGTGTGTCTGTCATTGGCTGGTTTAGAAATTAGTTGAAAATGTAATGTAAATGTGAATTATTAACTCTTAAGTATTTAAGTTTCTTGATAATCCGGCTGGCTTACATGGTCAAATGCTCTGCATTAACTTTGTTAGAGGTACCAATGCAATTTGAAACACTGAAAGTATCAGTGTTTTCAATTTTAAAAAAGGCCTTGTTGATTAGTAAAGCAGGTAAATAACACACTGATCTGTTATCTACACTCATATTATGCTTCTAATTGCAGTTATCTCATTCACCTAGTTGTAAACTGATGATGTAGATTCAAATTCCAAGCTTTTCGTCCATTCATTTGTCATTGATTTTTGCACTGTATGCACTTCTACCTTATCTGGCGTTTCACAAGGCCAGTATCGCATTGATTTCTGAAATGCCTTCAGGGTCATCTCACATTTACTTTTGCTTTTTTTTTTTTTTTACATTTCTACTTTTGAAATTATTTCACAGTCAGGTACATGCAATACTGTTCTGTATTAACTCTGGCTTTTACAGATTAAGGTTTAATGCAAAATTAGGGGATATTTTTTTTTTATGTGACATTTCATTTCGAAGTTTTTATGAGCAGTATACTTGAGCATATCACTAGCAAACATAATTGGTTCAAGTATTCATATCTGGATAGAGATTCTATTATTGTCTTGAGGATACTGTATGTGTAACACTGGCATCACTGTTATCTTTTACCATAATGAGTTATATGTAACTGTGTCCCTGATCGATCGGCCGATTTGCGTTTGCCGATCATTGCCCTTCATTGCCGATCACAGAAATTGATCACCTGTTCTTTTCTGCCTACAGAGGCCCTGTATGCAGTGTTGTGTCCCCGCCCTCTTTTCTTTACACTGTGCAGGTGCGCGGCGGCAAACCGTAAACAAACGAGTCTGCCGCGTGGAACTTTTACACAGTCTGTGAGACGTAAAGCACATTAAAATGCTTCAACACAACTAATTTAATACGTCATTTAAAAAACAAAGACTTGGTAGAATATGGTGAGTTTTTGAGGCCCGCTGCAGAGAATAAAAATGGGACACCTGGAGCAGCCAGGCAGCAATTAAAGCAGCCCACACTCGCCAACACTCGCCCGTATGAGCATGACAGTCAGAAGGCTAAGCAAATAACCCCGCAAATAATTCATTGGATGAGATAACCAGCCTTTTTCAGTGGTTGAAGAATAGTTGTCCTTGTAAGTATTTTGTATTTTTCCTCTTGAAAATATCAGTAAAATCATATTGTTGGAGATTTTCTTTTCCCCAGATCATGTAGCCATTAACACTCATCATAAACAAAAATATGCAGCCGGTAATTTAATCGGTGATCAGCGGTGATAGGGGTCGGCAGCATAAAACATGATCGCAGAATCTCTAGATGTGTGTATTAATTTTGGTTCATACTTTGTTTATTGTGAGGACAACTAAACCACTGGTGTGCTCTCTAGTTACATGTAACCTTTTGGTCTGTACAGAGGGCAAGGCTGTGGCATGGTCTGGCTTTAACTAGTCTACTGCTTAGGGTGCTAGTTTCCGTCATTAATGTATTTGTTCTGTTTTTTCCTCCTTCATTGTTTGCTGCGTACTGGGTACACTACTATGTTATAAAACCAGACACGGACACAGTACGGAAAGTATTTAGAAGGAAAAAAATACAATGAAAACCTGGATCTAATTAAAATGCCCAGCATTTTCTGCATAACTCTGGGTTTGCCACAGGTCTTCATTGTGTTAGTTAAATTCCCTCGTTCAATGATCCCAGTAAGTCCTGTTTTATACTGTTTGTACCTTAAATGGACAGTTTTATAGGATCCATTTGTGTTTTGTTTTCCAGCAGAATGTTTTATTTTGTGTAGTGGTTTAGCCTTGTCAGAAATGTTCTGAATCCAGTACTAAATCTGCATGTACAGGACCTGACGTTACCTGAAATTAGAGCTGACCTGGTACCACGATACGTGGTGCAACTCAAAAAGAAAATGGCCAGTATGCTGTAGTCTCAGTGGCCTGTTTCATGTTGTACTGTGGAAATTGTAGGTTACTGTTAAAAGAGCTCAGAAAATGAACGTGTCCATTGAAATGGACTAAAATACATTTTAATCAGTATTTTGTCTAGCCAGGTTTCTGGTGTTGCTGTTTTGAAGTTGCAGGATTTATAACACCTTTTTGCATGCTGGGTTTGTTTTGTCTGTCTGTAAAAATATGCCCAAACATCAAACTTTCAACCCATTATTTCTAAGCTGCACTTCCTGCTATAGCGATTCAAGCTGGACATTTTTCTCATTCCACCTATGCCAAGTATTATGTAGCTTGAGAAAACGTTTCTCTTTGTGTAAAATGTAGAAAGTGTTTAGAATTGTAACCCCGGTTGCCTGTACTTAGGAGTGGCAATTCTTCTGCCAATTTTGCTGAACTGATCCTTCAGCTTCAAGGGTTTTGCATTCAGGGATGCTTTTCTGCATACGTTGGTTGCAGCGATTGTTATTTGTCATATTTTTGCTTTCTGTCAGCTTGAACCAGTTTAACCATTCTCCTCTAAATTGACATCAATAGGGGATTTTCTCCCAGAAAAAAACCTTGGACCATTCCAAACCATTAAACCTTCAGCTGTGTGTGAATATCCCAATAACTCAACAGTTTCAGAAATACACAGATCAGCTGGTCTAGCATCACCAACCATGCCACAGTCAAGGTCACTTGAATCACCTTTCTCCTCCAGGTGTTTGCTTAGTTTGAACTTCACCAGATTGTCATTTGTAAATACCTAAATGCATTGAGTTTCTCCTGTGCAATTGGCTGGTTAAATATTTGTGTTATGGAGGAGCTGCACAGGTGTACCTAATAAAGTTGCCTGTTTGTGTGTGCGCGTGCTTATGCATCCATCCAAATGTCATATCAGATCATGAACCCAAGTTAATCCAAGGGTTTACATTAACAGTGGTGCTATTACATAATATAATGACGCTCTTTTACTGTTGTCACAATGCCAGTTCCAAGTTGTATTTCAAGTTCAGCAAGACATAAAATCTACTTATTTAAACTACAGGTAAGAAAAATAATTTAAAGACCTACTCGTCCTTTTCACTTTTCCTTTCCGAGTACACATTTAACCTGGTTTTTGAGAGGGTTCATCGGGACTTGTGGAGTGAACTGGCAGTGCCAGGAGCAGCTGTGGAATGCAGGAGCTTAAGACTATTCCCCAAATGTACTGAATTATGCTTGACAGCCTGAAGCCTGTTGGAATGGCTTGATCTAGCATCTGGGATAAATTTATCTTGGATTAGAGAGACCAGGACAAATTTATAACCTTTGCTTGGAATGTTGCCCTTGATTTTTTTTTTTTTAATTAAAGATATGTATATGCTATGGTGTACTTCATTCCTTAAGAACTTACTGAGCTCGACATGTTCTACACTAATCAGCTACAATATTAAAACCACCTTATTTCTGTACTCATTGTCCATTTTTATCAGCTATGCCCAACATATGTGCACTGTGTAGTTTTATAACAAGACTGTATAATCTGTTAGCTCCCTCTTATTTAATGGTTAGGACCATCACAAAGCAGGCATTCGCTGTGTGGTGTGTCAGTGTGTGTGTGTGTTGTGCAGGTATGAGTGGATCAGACACAGGAGTGGTGGTATTACAAATGGTGTTAATGTTGATTGACGGTATGTTTTAGGATATAATGCATGCTGGATGTTTAAAGTACCACTAGAGCAGTCAAAAGACAATTTTACTGCCAAGGATGCCTTTACAGAGACACGGTGCTCGCCAGATGTAACAGAGTATATTGGTTACAGTACCAACTCATGTTTGTCAAATGCTTGTTTGTGTTTATATTCAGTGTGGTGAGGCTGTTAGATTAGAATTTTTTTTCTTGCTTTCAGCATATTGTTTATTTATTTATTTTTGTGGCGACCATGTTTGAGACATGCATTATGAACACACTAAACTGGAATTGAGTGTTACTGGACAAGTAACCATGGAATTAATGCGTGATGTATTTGACATTTGGACTAAGAATAGTGGGCCGAAGATAATTTGTAAATTAGACCGTTTTAAAATTTTATACAGGCTGTTCCATGACTTGTTTCTCCTTTTAATTAGGGTTGTTTCTAGGGTTTTACGAGAATGGGGACTTGTAGAGGCACCAGGGAAGTTATCTGATGAATTTATATTTTTTACAAATGTTTTAATGTTCACCTTTTAAACCACGTGCCTGTGTCTGTTCAGTGTTTATAGCAAAATCCTACAACATTCTGTAGGCTTTAAATACCATATTTAATGCACAAATTTTCACTTTTCATATTTTTATTCTGAACATAATGTAAAATCAGTATGTTATGGAATTTGTAAAGTTTAGGCTATATTTACGTCGACATTTTTAAGTGCACAAGTAATCACAGGTCAAAACGGTGCTAAACTTTACAGATTTATAAAAGTTTAAAGTTACAAAATGAAGAGTCGTTTGCGAACCAAAAAAGGTGACGCACTAAAAAGAACCAGAATAAACCAGAATTTACAGTGGTACACTAACACATCACCAGCACACCAGTATCACTGATGGACCACAGCTTGTAATTGTAGAAGTGCAAAATGGTAAGTGAAGCTGATCAAACGGACAGTGCGTGTAGAAATGAGGTGGTTTTAATGTCATTTAATCACACTTTTGGGTTCATTATGTACAACCCGCTTTGTTTTTGTCTTGATTGTGCTGTACTGTGAATACTGCTACTGGCTGCTAAATTTCCTTCGGGATCAATAGTGTCTGTCTCTGTCTATCACACTTTTTGTCACTGGGGGAGATTGTTTTAAAGTAGCTGTATATTGTATGTGCAGCTTTTGAAAATACATTTTACATTATATAAAGTATACATTTATCTGTTCCTCGTGTCCTTTCTCAGAAAAAAAATGAATGGAAAAAATGTAATGAGAATACTGGAATAAAGACTTTACAGATCTAAGTTTAACATTCATGCAGACGACCAAAACTGTTTGTCTCTCTCATTAACCCATCTTTAGGTTCCATTGTCAGTTAGGAAGCTTTATATAGTTAATGTACACCCTACATAGGAATAAGCAGCAAGTGCACTCAGTGGGTAATGAGACAGACCCTATGAACACTTGGTCAAGCACTGGTGCATTCAGGTCAGGATCTCAATTCATTTAAGTGCTCATAAATCAATATTTAATTCTCACTTCCTAAAAAAGAAAAATATGGGGAAAAACGCTCACACTTTAGAGCACTGCTTATACACAGCCAACATGTTCACAGCATTTACATAGAGCATCTCATTGTGGATTGATCACATCATTCAAATGTCATTGTTGTGTATAAATTGTCTGTCATTATTAGTCTTATCATTTATTTTCACTGTAATGGCACCAAACAAAAGATCCATCTTGTCCCTGGCCAGTGCAGATTTGTGATTTATTGCTGAACATCATCAGAAGCTTATTTTTATATATTGTTTAGGTCTGTGAGCTGGTTTTCAGTTGGATATTTTAAATTATAAATTCCATTTCTTTAACTGATTTCTTACAGTTCTGTTACAAACACATTGGCTCCTATTGACTTCTATAGATTCCTGTTTTTATGCAGAATTCTTAATTGCACCAAAATGTAGACAACTTTTGGGGAACTATTTTTGCCACACACTGCGTTGGATTTCCTTCTTGAATGAGTATAGGCCTAATTATTTACATTTTCAGTTAATCGGCTAACAATTGTCTTGCCAGGGGCTTGTATTCTTTCACTTTACTATTCCATACTTTTATATGGTTTGAAAGCACTTCATATTAACTGTAGACTGCATTTTTTTTTTTTAGATTTGTGCCAGAGTATGTATTTTATTTCCAAACATTTTATGTAGTTTTGTTTCCCACTACATGATTTGAAATATTATGCCGTTTAATAATTAAATAATGTACTTTGTTTACATTACACTTCATGTAGACAGAATGTTCAGCTATTGGGTAAACGTTGTTTAGTGTCTCATCTGTGGTTTGTTTGTTTGCTGAGAAGTATTAAACCTGGGTAAACATTCTCGAAGTCTGGTGTTTCCATAACTTGTTGCCAGGGGTAGAACTTATTTGTATTAAAGAGATGGATCAGGGTGAATGGTATTAGTGACAAGCTTTTGTTTCTCTTGGTCCTGGTTCTGTATGTCGTATTACAAAAACCATTCATTGCTGGATTACAGCAAGAAACATTTGGCCATAACTGTGAGCCTTTGTTTAACATTTCAGTTTTGTTGTTCTTAGTTCACTAATGATTGTAAGAATCTGCGCCAAACTGCAGGGAGAGTAGCTGTACAAAACTGGAAGAACGAAAGTAAACTGAAATAAAATACTTGCCATTCTTTTCGTACCCTTGGTTTTGCCAAATGTCTTCGTTGTGATTATTTTTAATAATCCCTGTTTTAATGATCTCAATTAATCCTGTCTTACACTGTGTGCACTCTAAATGGAAAATGTATGAATCCCATCTGGGTTTCATTTTCCTTTCGTTTTCCATATGTATCTGAAAATGGGCTAGTTTTTAATGCACATGCTTTCTGATAGTACCTAAAGAACAGATTTTATGTATCATGTTACAATGTCATGAGTATATTGAAAATTATATTAATGTGATTGTTACTTTGAAGAGCTTATTTGTGTGCTGCTGAGTTATGGGGTTTTTAAACATAGGTGTAGCTGGAAAAGGTAGTCCTATGGTTTTGAATGGTAGCTTGCCAGAGAAAGAGAATTACTATGTTAAATCTTGGTAGTAATTAGTTGTCTTCCCATTTTACAGTTTGATAAGGTACATAATTACATTTTAAATCCTTTTAAACTTCATTAATTCTTAACTCTAGAGAAAATAATCGTATACAATGCTATGTAGTTTATCCACTCATTTATTTGGTAGAGCTTAAGACCACTCAACTCATCTTTAATTGTACACTGGAAAATTCTGCTGCTGTTTGCACCAGTGTTGGTTAGCAAAAAAAAATGGTGACATAAAGATTCATGTATGCTTATGACAGAGAACGGCGATGAACATGGGTACTTATGAAACTTTCAAAACTTGAGGTGGTAGGAATACATTGTTTAGTCTTTAGCTAATTGCTGAACTCTATAAGATTGTATGGGACGGTAAAAATTTGGGTGTAGTATATTGGTGGTTAAAGACAGTACTTTTTGAGAAATGTACCTCTTGTTGGATATGAGTGTACAAAGGTAAGACATTTATCCTGTTGAATCTGCTGTCATGTAAAGGTACATCATTGTACAAATATTCCGAATGTCCCACATTGTATCAGGACGTGAGCTCTGTGTTAAAGGAAGTTAGAAAGGATATGGTGCCCCTTGACAATGTACTTCTGTGCATTATGCAGTTGTCATAAATTGTTAATTTGTTGCTTGTAGTCCCATTGTTCTAGAGTTGACAATGTGTTTTTAGGGCAATGTCTCTTGACCTGGTCCTGAATATAGCCATTGCTGGATGGTACAGTTTGACTCAGTCTTTGTAAAGATTTTGTGACAGGGGAACAGAAGTCTCCCTTCAATTGTTAATATACCAACAGAAGACAAAGGCATTGTGGTGTGTTTATGACCCTGGGTGATATCCTCAGCTATGTGTGGGAGAGCTTTAGGACTGTTGGAAGCAGTCAACTCAGCACTACGCACAGGATGCTGGTCAGCAGAATATACACATTCAAAATACCCGCATCCTTTTTACCCCCACCCCCACTAACATGTGCCCCTAATTTAACTTTCAAAATGTGTGCTTACAGATTAAGAAGGAATTTTATGGGTTTATATATCCAAGAACTACTAAATTATTGTCCTCTAACTGTCGATACAACAAAACATCCATATGCTGTCTCTCTTTAGCAAAATATTAAGACCATTCCCACTAGGAATGTGATGGTAAAGAAATGTTGCTCATGCCTGTACACTGCTCACAAAAATATGGGGTAAACTTCAAATTGAACAGGAAGAGGATCCTATAAGAACTGCTGGACAGTCTGATCCTGTCCATCCCTTATCACTGTCTGTGTGTTTTAGCAGTCCTGGGGGACCATACACCCTACTGCACAGTCAGTGTGGCTCATCCAGTTTGACATGCTTCTGTTCACCCCCAAGAATGTCACTTGCATCTCACAATAATATAGTTTGCACCTAATTTGTGTAATCAAGCAACTTTCTTTGACTTTTAATTTGCTTTTCTGACTATCTTGTTTGATGAAATAAAATCAAATTCTTTTTTTAAAAAAAAATCAGTTAATATTCATTTTGAAATATCCCATAATTTTTGTTAGCAGTATATTTGGCCACTCTACTCAGATTTAACCTGGTAAGGACCTCAGCATGCTGATTAGACATGAACTTTACAGCAATAATGTATGCCGTTTTGGAAATTACAGAAAAATGATGTGCATATTGTACATGGTTCATCGGTGTGTATTGAAGCATGGGGGTATTAGCAGGTTGTTAATTTAGTGTACCTGTGTACAGTGCCTATTTTACAGCTTTGGTATTAAAGTCAAAATATCAGCATATGGATGTCTTTAAAAATAATCTTATGGATTGAAAAACCATTGTTGAGGATGCTTCGTCGGTAGCGATCTTCAGACTAGCACTATGTGGCTTGTCATCCACTTCCAAGGTTTCATGGAATTTTGGCTGTGAATGATGCAAACTTGCTGTGTGAAATTGTTGATCTTTCTGGGTGTTGGTTGTTGAAGTCTGAGGCTGTGATACGGCAGCTGCATTTCCCGGACATCAGAATGGTCAATTCCATCTTCAGTTACCTGTGATGAACAAAAACCATTTTGAATTTTGTGTTAACTTTTGAACCACAAGAGATCTTGTCTGGCAATCAGATTGCGGCAATCGATGTCTGAGGCAGTTCTGGTCTACTTGGATATGATACTTAACCACCATCCCCATTTGGAAAAACTTGCCCTTAATTTAATAGCGGCTTTCAAAGTGACAGCCATGTTCCAGACAGCCCTAAAATATAGACCCCCTCACCCATTATTTGCTGGGGTATTTGGATACGTCATTTTCTCTTTTATTTCCGAAATAAAAGGATGTCCTGTGACAGTTAACTCACCCTGTATTAGGTTTGTAATATCTCACAGCCCGACCATCTGAAATCCCCTACACATCATTGATAGGCTAGTTTTTGTCCGGTCCTCCTTTTGTATCAGTTCTCCATTTTGTATGTATAGAATTTAGTGTTGTCATTTGTTTATATAAGGTGGTTCAAAAATAAGAAGCCCAACGTGTGAACATGCGGTCTGTATACATGCATGTTGTGTTTAACATCTACGTCATGCTCTGCGAAACAGGATGTTGGCAAGACATTAGCACAGTCACACAGTATTTCTTAAAAGACAGGATTTAATAATGACGATGGTTTGGTGGACCTGACACTTGATTGACAGACAGTTACAGACAGTGTTATGAACAAAACCGAAGATCAGCCAGATAAAAAAGCCTTGGTCTCATAGTCTATAAAGGGAATATGAACAAGTTTCTATAATTATAGGTTAGATAAGATATACATGTAGTGTGTGGACAAACAAAGGAGTGCTACTTGTTACAAATAATTAGTGGCAAGTAAAAGCATCTTGCACAAAAGTCTCAACGCATCACGAGTTCGAACAGTCCAAACGTGGTCAAGCAAGCACCTAACTAATAAGATGGTGAGCTTTTGAGTGAATAATGGACTTCTAATCTTAAACGTCTAACTGCTTGTGGATTTAAATTTATGCTTATACAAAGTGTTATCCTAGCAATGGCAGAGGTGCGTTTAAAACAAAAGGCCGAAGTAATGGGCTGAGCTATACACCCTTGTTTTGTTACTTAGATGTTGCACTGGATAATCATTCTTCAGAAAATGTCCTTTTGGGATATCTCATGTTTTGTTTGTACTCTGGCTGTGAGCTGTGTGTTCTATTGTTTGCTGATGCCCCTGCTGTGATGTCTGTGCATATCTTGTGCTGACGCTTTTCTATTGTTCTCAGTCATTAGCATGGTGTGGTGCACCAGAGGGGGGGGGGGGCATCCACTTGAGCGCCTGTTTTAGTAAGCGTTTGAGGTTAGTTCTAATGTTTCTTGTTTAGAGACCTTTAAAACATGTCCTGTTTTATGTTCTCTTAGTGAGTTTGCAGAATCGGACACGTTCTGTAATAATAAACATGGAAAAAAGTCTATAGTGTACAGAATTCATACAACCACTGGATTCTTTAGTGAGTGCATTTTTGGGGTTTGATGATTTTGCTTGGCGTGTTGTTCAGGAAACCCCTTGACACCCAGAGCCTTGTGTGTTTGATTTGAAACTTCAAACAGTCATTCAGTCCCTTGTTGCAAGTGTATTAAATGGTAAAACTAACAACTGTACATGTTAAACATAGCACATGGACTTTGCAGACGTTCTTCATGCTGGTTTTTCTCAATCATCAGCAGACATTCCTATTAAATGGTTCCTTATGTTTGATGTCTGTTGTAGAGCATCGACCTTGCAAGTCGTTGCATAAATGCTGTTTAAACGTTTTTCAGTTGGTTATAGGAAGCATTAATCAGTCTTTTGTATTTATTTACTTCAGTTCATATAAATTCAGCCTTATTTTTGTACGAGCCAGATTTTGGCACACAGGACTCTCGGCAGCACTTCAACCTGGGTCACGATGCTGGTGGGCTAGTGAAGTTCGATTTGCTCTTCCATCTGGTTCCTGACATCCAACAGGCACAACTGGTCATGCTTAAGGGAACCAGATCATCATCACTCAAGTCAGATTTATTTATAAAACTCGTTTTACAATCAAGCTTTGTCTCAAAGCAGCTTTCCAACATTATATTACCTAGTAAAGTAATGTAATAGTAAGACTCATTAAAATTTATTTTGTTTTAAAATCTATTTTGTTACTTATTTTATTACTAACTTAAATATTAATATTGATTTATATTGTATTACTGACTTAATTTTGCTATTACCTTAATTTTCTTAACATCAAGGCCACCCATGGAGGATGGGTCCCTTTTTGAGTCTTGGTCCTCCTCAAGGTTTCTTCCTTCTACTTTCAGGGAGTTTTTCCTTTCCAAGGTAATATAAGGTTGTAAAGCTGCTTTGAGACAATGCACCATTGTAAAAAGCTCTATATAAATACATTTGACTTGACTGACTAGTAAAGCCAATATTAAATTGAGCAAGCCTAGGGCGACAGTGGAAAGAAGAAAACTCCCTAAACACTGTATAAAGAAGAAACCTTGGGAGACTCAACAAGTGACCCATCCTCCTTGGTTGGCTAAGATGTAAGAGTTGAATGTAATAATTAAGTTGGCACTGCTACGTGATATGATGTTTAACAAATGAAATTCAGCATACTTTCCTAATCCTTTAATGCAATCAAAAAAAGCTATGACTAGCCCTGCATGTTATGCCATGGTAAGCAATAGTATGGACACGGCAGTGTTCGTTATTCTGAAGGTTTAAAGTTTGGACGAATTCAGCAGCACATTGTCTTGAACTCCAACAGCATACCCCCTCCATTTTGGCCCATTACATATCATTTCAGGAATTTTTGGGCCAAGGCCCTCACCTTCCCCAAGGACTCGTCCAAGTACAACATTTATGAGAAAAAAAAGTATCAGGCGTATGATTAACCTGTGCTAACTGGTCTCTTTGCAGCCTGACCCCTGCTGTGCTCGTTTAGGCAGCAGAACATGCCTTTCTAGTTTGGTCACAACACTAGCAATAACACATGGCATATGGAATGGTGAAAGTTATCTTTCCTTAAAGTGAATGCCATGTCATGCCTTCATTTCTTTATGTTAGGGCTTGTGTAAGACAGTTGTTGCATGCTTTTGTTTCCTTCTCAGAGAGACACAGAAGGCAGGATGTTCAGTACACAATGGAGATTTATAAAGCTTCATGTCATCTTTTGTGTTATTGGCCTATGTGATCCCAGTACAAGCAGTATAGTTTAGTTTATTTAATACTTGGCCTTTTGTTTATACCCACTCACTGGCGGATTACTTGAACAAAAGTGGCTTTTGGGGCAGGCAAGATGCAATTCAAGCATATGATTAATTTCCACCAATCAGATTGAAAGGATGTTAAACAAGCCATAGTGGTTCAGTCATACAAGTTGAAGATGTTATAGTTGGTAAAAAATTGTATCTATTTTAATTTCTCAGTTTAAAAGCATTGCATTAAATGTATATTTATTGGTGTATTTATTTTCTGTCCAATATGATTTTGCGAATTTTCAACTAGCACAAAGAAACTTTGGAATTTTACAAAAAGATTTTTTTTTTCTTAAGACCAGGTAGACAAGTTAGAATATCGCTTTGTGCATTTCTTTAAAAAAAACAAACAAAAAAAAACAAACAAGCATGAACCACCTGGGTCCAGGGTTCAGATCCCCCCTCTGCCAAGCTGCCACTGTTGGTTTCTTGAGCAATACTCTTAACACACATGGTCTGGATTGAATTGTAAGACTGTATAACTTGTAAGTCATTCTGGGGAAAAGCGTTTGCTAAATTCAGTTAATGTACAGTAGTACTGTGTTGCATCGCACAGCTGTGCCTGTGAAGGAGAAAATATAAATAAATAGTCTAAGACAGGAACATAATAAGAATTTTATCCTGACATTGCAGGTTGAAGAAGGCAGTAAGGCTGCGGTGGTGAGACTCCAGGCAGGAGACGAGCTCATAAACATCAACGAGGTTCCCCTGAGCGGCTACAGGCAGGAGGCCATATGCCTAGTCAAGGGCTCCCATAAGACTCTCACTCTGGTGGTGAAAAGGTAATACACAAACACACAGAGACACAGGCTCTTACAAAGCCACACACCTGTTCCTCACAGGCCAAGTGCTCCTATCCCTATGGTTACAGTTTGAATGCATCCATGGTGATAAATAATGGTGATACTGTGATGAGGATTGCGTACTAGCTCTTTGTTCTGAGATCTGTTTCATTTTCTGTCATAGATTTTCTGCTTTTGTTAGGGAAGTTATAAGCAAAAGTAATTTTTTAATCCTTTTTACTTAGGAGTCCATGGTAATGACTGTTAATATTTTGGCTTATTCCTTTAAGACTTTAGATTGCAACCTTTTAATGCATAAAGGACCCATTGCATACAGAGGGATGTGTAAAAATCCTACTTACAGTGGGTTGGGTAAATTGTGTGTGTTTAAACGGTTTCAGCAGAGTGCTCTACATAGTTTTTGTACTGAGGGATTGAGAATGATTCACTCTTGTTTCTGCATCATGGAGCAATGTAAAGTACTGTTGGTGTAGGCTAATTGTTGTGTAGTTAATTCTATAATTCTGTAATGTGTGCTAGCAGAATTATGGGTTTTTTTGCTGATATTTACACTTTTGTCATGATTTACATTTGTGTGCATTTTTGTGAGTTTTGCCGTGCCTCATGTTGACTAATCAATAACAGCTGCTAATCAAACATGGCTTGTATGAAAGATAGTTGTTGAATCACTTTAGGCTTGTACTTTATTAGTTGCAGTTAATTGATTTTTTTTTCAATTTTGAATTAACAATTTGCTCAAAGTTTCTTCATAAAATGTATTTAATTTGTCCATGCAGTTCAACGTAATAAGAAATAGGGCTTTCGTTTTTCTTTATTGAAAAAATAAAATTCTATGCATTTACAAGAAATTGTAATATGTATAGTTATTGTCATCTGGCAAAAGCTAGAAGATTCCAAATACAGTGTGGTTAAACAAAACAACACATTTTAATTGTACCCACCTATAATAATATGTTTCAACAGATTTTAGTATATCTGGATTATTTGATTTTTATTCCACTTTATCTTAACCCGTATCTGTGTGGGTTTCCTCTTGCGTTTTAATGACCTAGCATTAATATAAGCCTGCACCTGGCATTAATGGCTATGGGTGTATCATCAAATAAAACAAAAATAAATCAAATTATTTATTTTACAGTGCTAAGTGTGCAAACTGGAATGTGTTTTAGGCAGGTTTGTCATGAAGACTGTATGCACAATGAAAGCTTTATTGCTCAATTAACTTTTCTCTTTGTTTATCAGTGGAGTTCAATCTGGTTTTTACATATAACTTCTAACCCCTCTAACGATGATGGGAAGAGACAGTTGCGTTCGTTTCTCAGAGCCTTGTGCATGTTTCGCAGGTTGTACACACTACCAGAATTGTTTCCAGGACGTAAAGATCATAATGTCCAATTTAACAGAATGCATTGTCGATATTAAGCATATCATTTTAATACGCAATAAATTTGACGTGACTAGTGTGATCTCGTAACACTCCAAGTGTTCAAGTTAAGAGAATAGCTGTCGGGTGTAATTTGAAAACTGAGTTTAGGCTAAAGATGGGTGGGAACTATTGTTATTGTTAGAACACACACTTACTTAACTTTAAACCGTTCCAGCACCATTTGAAGGCGGAGCTGTTAATATAGCCGGTAATTGATAGTCTGTGTAGTATGCAGTTTATGACACTGCCCCTTTCAAACTAACAATGGTATCATTAGTACTTGGTACATAGCATGTGGTTTGGGACACTGCCAGAAGGTTTTTAGCATGTGCTTATCAGCATTGTTTGGCTGAAAACAAGGCTGTTACAGTGGATGTAAGCAAATACGAGTGAAAAGCTGCCAAATAAGATGCTTGATGCATGTTTTGCTAAACATGCTTTGCGAGGCATGAGCTATTTATTAAACCTTCCTACCTTTTAAAGAAGTATTTAATGACGTTTACTCACTTCTGTTCATAATTAAGATAAACGAGCAGAGTTTAAAGCTGACAGGACTGTTACTTTAAATTGTGTCATGTCGGTTTTCCTTGCGTTATGGATTAAACTTCTTTGGACTTTAAATGGATGAGGTGCACAAAGGCTGTGGGCACAGACTGCTCTGCAATTCATGACCACATAATGAAAAGACTTTGTTCAGACACGTAGTCTTGTTGCAGGACATTCCTGGCCTCACACAGTCAGTCTAAGGGGAATAAAGTCCATGAGAGTTTTGGTCATTTTCCTGCATACACACTTCAAGTAGACCAGTAACTAAGTAACTGACGAGAGTCCGGTATCTTAAAATAATCTACACGCTGCACCGGATCAGTCTATGGAAATTTGGCATCGCTAATACTAAGGCTGAACCAAAACTAACATTCTTTATTTAAAGTACTACCTGATCAAAGTACTTCATCGGCTGACATTGTTGGTAGAGGCAGGTGTATGGGACGTAAATTGTGCAGCTTGGTAGATACCCAGCACTGACGTTCACTAATGTAGTTTACTTGTGTAAAAAGAAAATGAGAATAAAATGAGTTTGCCTGCCTGGAATGGACACAGGCGTAAGAACACCATGTATGGGTTGTCACCAGACAGTTGGCACCACTGGGACGCCACAGAGGTGAATTGCAGCCGGACTGCCCACTGGCCAATTAAAGTTTTATTGTGTATTTATTACCTTGCTACATACTTATTACCTTTTAGGTTTCTTAGGTCAGGTTAGCTAAATGAATTACTTCTATGTCGCATCAGTGAGCACAGTTAACACACACTACACTGATTCAGGAAAGTATTTGTTGATTTTGTTTTTCATTCCAATTTAATCCAATATTCTAGCTGTGCTTGGTTTCTAAACTAAAACCTCAGGCTTGTAAGTCATAGTTCTAGTTAAAGAAGTAGTTGAAGGTGCATACTTTGGTGTACTAGTCATATCTGTAGAACAGTGGGGGTGTTAAGTGGCTGTCTGCCACCATGTCACACCATTTACTTGTTGCTTTCATCCTGTTAATTTATTTTGTTATGACAAATGGATCTTTTAAGTTCAGCGCTATCAGTACTCGCTGTATATCAGCACTGACTGTAAATTGACTTGATGATTACCACATAGTGGATTTACCGGTGATGATTGGAAAAGGCCTGCCAAGCCAGTTAGACCAGGTTGTTTGACTAGTTTCCAGTAGGAGCTGTAGATATATTCCAGGGAAATGGAAGTTGAAGGTTCCTGCCATATTGAAGTTGAATATTCTTGGTTCTTTACTGTTCAAAACAGTGCTGTCAAATAATCATATTTAGCATTGATTCTTTGCTTTATTTTAGCCATTGAACACACATTTAGCCGTCGTTTACAGTTGTTCCCGAATGCTCTGCTTTCGTTGATCACTTGGGTATACCTCCTTGTTTCTGCACTCATTGTCCATTTTATCCATTCCACTTACCATAAAGATGCACATCTACAGTTACAGAATGCAGGCAATCTGTTTCTCTATATACTTTGTTAGTCACCTTTCGTCTGTTCTCCAGTGGTCAGGATCAACACAGGGCCAGAACATATCACATATCGTTCTCGGCACTGCAGTGACACTGATGTGGAGTGAGTAACTAACAAAGTATGAGACACAGGTGGATTAAGATATTTAATTGTAGAACCACAAATTTCATATGGTAAGTGAAGCTGATAAATGATATGCAGAATGTAGGACATGAGGATTTAGGTACTGTTTTCAATGCGCAGATATAAAAAAATGTGGTTAACGTTGTTAATAAATTAATGCGCTCATTTTAGCTTCCCTACATTTGCACAGAATTTTTACTTGGTGCATATTGTTTCATATTTTGTATAATTTCTGAGTTCATATGCTTCTCCAAACAGCTACATGTCCCGTTTTTTGCTAAAAAAAGCTGTTGCTTTAGCGTGTGCTTAAGAGACATGTATCTGAGCTTTGGCATATGGAATGAATCTGCAAATGGACCCTTTGAATGGGACGTCCTTCTGTGAAATCACACGTATAAAGCTGAGTTTAATGTGTACAGTTTCTCTGGGTGGTGTTGTGTTGTTGCTGTTGTATTCCTATTTCTGCCCGTTTCGGCAGATTTGCATAGGCGCTGGTAGGTGTTTTCCTTTTGCATAGCCTAAAAACAGGGGTGTGTTTTAGGCCACTTTCGGGTAAAAGAAGTGAACGTGTAAACTTGATGCCCTGAGGCTGATCTAACTATGTTAGCCCGTTGAGAATGTCCGTAAAGGGCAGCAAGACATCTGACACCATGAGCACTAAGCTGAGCCTAATCCCTTTATCATGCTGATGGTTTGAATGTGTATCTGTTCCCAGTTTCCACCGGGACTGGCTTATCTGTGACTGTTGAGGAAATGGGAAGTCGTTAGCACATGCCCACATCTGAGGGCGTTGTCAGTGTTTTGCATACACTGACATCATTTGAAACTATGAAATCATTGAGTTGCCAGTCTCGGTCTAGTAAAAACACTGACGTTTTCACATGTAGGTGAAAATCTGTACTGACTAGGCAAGTGTCTACATTTTTGTAGACTGATGTAACGGTATCATTCTGCGTGCATTATTTATTTAGCATGTGTGATGTAACTGAGAAAACAATAGCCTTGCATGGGTCAGGTTTTAAGATCCACCTGTGCAGTTCTGGCAGTGTTGCACGATTGAATAAGATTAAAATGGGATTTGGCAGCAGTTCATTATGGATTATTTGCCCACACTGCGCTTACAGACAGCCTGGTCTAGTGCTGGCAGTATTGTGTGAAGGATTAGTGCGGATACTTGTGTAGTACATGGAAAAATTCTTTGTCTTTGGTGTTTTATATGATGTACGTAATTACTAATAAACATGAACAAAGAGGAGCTCAGATAGTTTAAATAATGGGTGTGCTTAGCTCCGATTTAACAGTTCAGTAGAGTTAGTCAAGTACTTGTTGGCCACACTTGTACCAGTTCACCACAAAAGCAGTCTCCATTCCAGTCTAGTGAGATCCACAATGACCCACTGAAACAAAAGTAGCCTGTGGATGCTCAATTGTTGCTCTGGGCAACTCTGTCTGTGAGACTCTGTTTGTCTGCACTGACGAGACCTTCGTGAGCTTGGGAGAGGACAGAGCCAGCTGGTAGGCGTCATGTTAGCATCACTTGTGATAGGAGAATGCCAGTTACTCGTCTCCACATCACTTGGTACACATTCCACAAGCTTTATCTTCTGTTAGCGTCATCCCTTTATTCAATGCTTAGTTGTACTCCCAACTCAACCTGTCCCAAGTTTCTACTGCTATTTGCATTTTGGTGGATAATAACATCATAATCAAATCTATCTATGTAGCATTTTTTTTAAACAATGCCTGGTCTAAAGGCATAGCTACAAATATCTAGGATATGGTACCAACTGAACAAGCCTATGGAAAGGAAAAAACCTAAATGAAGCCTTGGGGTGTACCAAAACACGAAGGGACCTGTCATTTTTGGACAGCTGAGTTATGTAGGGCTACAGCTCTACGGCTTTCATTTTACGAAGGTTCTGTTTATGATTTTTCAACTTTACAATGTAAATCCGGTAATGTAATGTGCATTCACCAAAAACTATAATTCTGATTTTCCAGTTCCCATTTTTTTTGTCTAGGCAAGCAATGTTGGGCCTCTGGGCAGGCGGGCAGGCGGGCAGGCAGGCAGGCGGGCGGGCGGGCAGGCAGGCAGGCAGGCAGGCAGGCAATGCAATTGTTGAGTCAACTCTTCTGTTTTATCTGGTATCAGGTGTCATTTTTATATTGCACACACCTGTTACATGCTTGAGGTGAGTTTACACGAGCATTACATGCTTGAAACGCTTGAAAAGTTATTTAACCACAATTTTAAAAAGGCGCCACCAATTTTGCCCAGCCTATTTTTGGAGGTCAGCATGAAACTATATCACATTTGGCTTTTCTTCTGTTTTCTGTGTTGTTCCAACACACACAAAGGAAGCAAACATGTATAACAAAACGTGTAATTGCATTATGTTTCTGGGATGAATACTTAATTGTCTGGAAATGTTTCAGGGGTGCCAGCAGTTTCGGCCATTACTGTATGGATTGGGGAGTACTTCTAAATGAAATATCCTACAATTAAAAAATTTTGTGTGTGCGTTCGTTCGTTCGTTCCCATTGTTGCACCAGTAGAGTTGCACAAATAGAGATGGTTAAGCTATTCGTAATAAATAACTTTGACATTGCAAGTCAGTCACTTAAAAACTGCTACAGCAATTGCAGTCTTTCAGTGGAGGTGTGAACTTACTGATGACAGACATAAATGATTGTGTTTAAAGAGGAGTTGCTGTTACCTTGTGAAACACTCCCACAGCACATATCCTTTCGCTGTTTCTAGAAGACATGCTAGGGCATGCTTTTACTGTTAACCCTCTATCAGCTGAAATCCATGTTCATCACCTTGTAAGCCATTAATGTAAATACTGCATATGTTTGTAATGGGGGAACATGGTGTCAGTCCATAAACAACCACTTACAGATGCGTTGAAGCCCTGGTAATTTGTAATAATTGCGTTAATTGCAGTTATATCGTTCAGTTGTAATTGGTCGCTTGGTGTGCTTGTATTTAGCTGGTTTTTTTTGTTTTTGTTTTACAATAACACTACTCATCCCTTTGCTTGGCCAATTAAATAGTTCAGTAATAGTAAAAAATTCTGTGATGTAGCTCTGCCAAGGTGCAGCAGTTACCAAAACAATGTGTTATCTAATGCAGCAAGTTCATTTAGAAGTTTTTTTTTGTCCCCCTTATTAAAAAAAACTGTATGTGCATGCTATTTTCTATTATGCCAAGTCACGGGGAGTGTTGGTGGTTTGTGAAGGAATCTGATGTCACACTGTAATGAGCAAGGACAGACTACAAGAATGAGTAAAAAAATCATTTACTAGTTACCAGCTGTGTTCCCATTAGCCTAATCATTCTAGATTAGTATAAGGAGGAGTCATCTTTCTGATGATCTGACTTTGTGACTTCTTCATCTTCAACTTTTTGTCATATGTAGACTTGCTCATTTGGACAGTGGGCTGAGCTGTTTCTAATGTAGTTTTGAGAAAATCTACGATTATAAATTTGACATTAATAGGTGAGTTCCTTGTGCTAAACAAGCCATGTGGACATTGTTTCAATTATTAAATCAGAAAAAAACATACTTTAAGACAAGAGCTTTCCAGCAACATAATTCCTTTTCAGTTTAATAGTCTGAGACATGGACATTCATGCCATCTAGTGGTTGAGAAGACATACCTTATACCTATTAAATTGCATAAGCATATCAGTATTGAGTTGAACTCAAATATTTGACCAAATACTTATTTTCCACCATAATTTACAAATAAATTATTTAAAAATCCGTCCATGTGATTTCATGGATTTATTTTTCTCATTTTCTCTCTCCTAGTTGAAGTATACCTGTTATGAAAATTACAATCTTTCTAAGTAGGAGGCTGACTAAATACTGTTTAGCCCCACAGTATACATAGAGATGGGTTATATAAAGTTATGGGCCTGTGCTGTTGCTGCCTGTATCATGTGACTGCTGGCAAATATACAGAAATGATCTCTGTATGAAGATAGCAGTAGAAGGAAGTAGCACACGTACATTTTCCTTCTGGGAACATGCCACTTTGACTTCATCCAATCAAACAGGAATAATTACACTCTGTTTATAATGAAACATGCAGTTGATCAGTGTTCTTACAACACAAAAGATCTAAAAGGCAAAGGGATAATGATACAATAAAATGGTCCCATTGTTACCCACCCCTTACTCAGACATCCACAGAACAGCCATAACATTGAAACCACTTTCTTGTTTGTGCATTCGTTCTTCATTTCATTAAAACTTGCCATACACACTTACTAGCCACATTATTATTCACGCCTTGCTAGTTCTGTGTTGGACTCCTTTTTGCAATCAGAACCATTTATTATACTGTTCTTCATGGCATAGACTCGAGGTGCTGGAAACCTACCTCATAGATTTTGGTCCATAGTGACATGATGGCCTCATGCACTTGCTGGAGTTTAGGAGGTATCCAGCTTCGGGATTTGGCACGTAGAAGAGGGCTGGCTACACCCATGGTCATAAAGGGATGGAAATGGTCTGCAACAGTGCTCAGTTGTTATGAAAGGACGCATAATGTGCCAAGAAAGTATCCCCCACACCATTACACGATTGCCAGCCTGAAGTGCTGATACAAAGCATGATGCATACTTGCTTTCATATTGTTTAGTCCAAATTCTGACCTTACCTCATGGATCGGAACACGGTTCATTTCATTTCTTAGCTGACAGGAGTGGCACTCGGTGTGTGAACTGTCCTAATAGTGAATTGCCTTCATGTACGAAAAGTACTATATAGTCTTTCTTGCTGGCTGTGGTTTCAATATTGCTGATAAGGACTTGATGTTGGGGATTGTTTCTCTCTACCTAAATAAAATGTATAGCTTTCCATCAGCTAGGTAAGCTAGCACCTGTAAGTTAGATGGTTATTTCCCTGATGCTGATTTCATGAACGTCAGGCAGTTGTAATTACAGGCGGTATAACGTAACAGAGATGATTGCTGTTTGAGTTGGATTCATTTCTGACTCGGGCACATACTTGGTCAGCTCTGCGCCATGACAGCAATAAGCAATTAATACTATGACTGCGAGGTTATTACAAAACTGTCAGTGCGTTAATCACGACTAGTCGCCTGGTTTTTGCTTGCTCGTTTGAATAATCTTCCCTTTTAGATAGAGCTACACATCCTTATGATTGGACAATGTAAACTTGTGCAGAATACACTGATTTACTTGATTAAATACAATTCAATTCAGATGAATCAGATACTTTTATTTTAATCCCATCTTGTATGAACAATAATCTTATCGATACACATTTTGGTATAGCTTTCTTGACTGGAGGATTGCCAAGGACACAGTGTTAATTAGAACAATAACTTTTTAATTAATTGTATACTGTACTTTTATAAGTATCTAAGAAATGAAGGTGCTTAAGTGGCACAGAGGTCTAATAGCGCAACGAACAATTTCTTAAATGATTTAATCATATTATGCACTGCAGAAGGAGAAATATGCAAATCCCATCTAATCATTCTTTGAGGAACATTGATTTAAAATATTTCACAAAGTTTATTGCACATTTGCCGACAAACCGGAGATCCTCTGCCTATCTGCTTCTCAGCTGTAATATATTATAGCAAGTCACGGAGTACAAACAAACCCTATTTTACCTTCAAATGGTTCTATGACGTTGAGCTCTTGGCTGGCATTTTTCAGAACGTTGGAAAGATTGAGGGATGGAGACGAGGGATTCATCTGCCTGTACTTGGTTCCTTGAGTACATTTCAAAGGCTTAAGGATGCATTTTTGACATTTCACATGAACAACCTCTTGATAAGCCGCCTTCTTATGTTAGGCCAGAATTTCCTAACACCTCTGAGGCTGTGAAATGAGGTCATGCGTAAAGAAGCTTATGACATTTAAACATGTTAGTTGTCTGCCTAGTAGGGCAAAAAAGGATACTTTGTTTCCTTTGAAATAATGTGCCATCTGATTTCGCTTCGGATTGTGCCAGGCAAACACATTCTTCATTTTAAGACTTTTAAGAAATTGCAGACATAGTTAAACTCTGTGGAACTTGCTTTGTTCAGGCAGTACTGTGGTTTTATGGCTGTTCATGTAACAAAGGCAAGTATGCACGAGTGGCAATGTTAGACAAGGCCGTGTCGTATAAAGCAGGATTAAGGATTTTATCGAAACAGTAAAGCTTCAGTTTTAGACCTTGAGGAACCAGTCAAGTGTGTAGCCACTGACTTACCAGTTGGTATGACATGCAGACCAGGAATGTGTACACATTACAGGCAAGAGTACGCTTGACCTCTCTCGCCTCTCTATCAGGGGTCTAATTCAGGTGCTTGCTGAAGACAGGCTTTGTTCTGATCACAAAAGCTAGGTAAATTACTCATTCCCCATGTACCCTTTACCACCAAATTAGCTTTTTGTTTGTGTGTTTGTTTTTGTCAAGTTCATCTGTTGCTTTTTATGATGGTGATTTTATTATTATTGTTATTATTGTTTTAGTTTTTTTATTTTTTTTTTACAGTTTGTGATACAGAGCTAGTGCTCAAGAGTGAGACTGAGTATTATGAGACAGCAGGGTTTCTGGAATTATTTGATGTTGTGAAAACTTGTGAAGTATCTAGTATTGGCTAAAGTTATTGTATATGTTTCTAAATGTTATTGTTAAACTATATGTCGCAATTCGATATAGTTTAAGCATGTTTATAATCTGGTTTCTGTTATTCAGATTTTTAAAACAATGTTACTCCTGTTACATTCTTGTTACTTCTATGTTACGGACTACTTGCTGTACAAAAAAATAAGTTATATGTTCAAAAAAATAAATAAGGTCAGTGCTACTGTACTAACTGCCCTCAGCTGGGACAAAGCATCCGAATAGTTTTACTCATGGAGTATCTTTGCACCTGACATCAGCTTTCTTTCTTTCTGCTCATTAACATACCATCCTTTATTTTTAATTCAAATGAACATAATTCAATTTGTTACTGTTTGCAGGTTAGGACCAGTTCCTTAAGTCATTTTTGACAGTATAATGTACTTGCTATTAATGATTTGTGCACTAACCATAATGTACTATATGTGTTAAGAGTAATTTTAGAACAGACATCAGTATGCAGAAATCACAGAAAAGTAGCAGATGTGGTTATTTGAGCTGCTGGAGGTTTTGTGTGAAAGTGATTTTATAATGCATCATTGTGCCAGATTTGTGGCCCTTAATGAATTACAGACAAACGGAACTGTCTTGCCTTCACCAAACTATATATTTGTATGGCTGGACAGTTTTTTAATTAAGTACTTAAACTTGTAGGTCAAGTCGTAATCATAGTTAACCTAATAACCTTCTCTAATTGCCTGTTTCTACAGCTTGTACTGTCTGAATTAGTATTAGGACAAGCTGTACAGGTTTGATTGTCTGAGGTTCTAACATTCTCTTAAACCAGATGGCCTATGTCAGAGCTTGAGACATGCAGTCTGACAGAGCAAAGTCACTTGATCTGTATGGAAAGGTTGAGGTCAGGGGGCATGTTTGGTGAAGTTTACTGCCGCCAGGGAGAGGCGCCCCACACAAGAATGAAGACTGCGACCCTGGTGTCAAGCAGCCCATGGAAATGTTTCCGTGTTAAACTCATTTTTGTTCTACTGCATGTGTTCAGCATGTGCTCCCACAGTAATTAAATAATAGTCTGTAAATATTAGTATTAAATATTCAGACTTTAACCTATATAAACCAGTATAGAAAAGTAATTTCTGTATGAATTTATCAATTATATGGTGTATTTCCTATATGGTTCTGGCTGTCACAGATACTAATCCCTACATATTAAGCTATTAAAGTATCTTCTGTATTTAAAATGTGTGGTGTGTTTAAAATGTGTACTGTTTTTCTTTCACAGTCCAGTTTAAAGATTTATGAGTTTAAGGGGGGGGAAAGCTGTCCATGTTTTTATCTTACACAAATAAAATAAAGCCATGGACCTCAAGTGGCTTTTATTTAAACAGCTTTAGCAGTTATAAAACTTGACAAGTTTAACACAGTTATAACAAAAAATTAACTATTTAGCGTAAATTATTGTATTAAATAAACCAGTATTTAACAAATAAATGTATTACTGATATTCATAATTGTTACTTAATCCACAATGTAATAGAATTCCTGCCTGTTCAGTACAGCATGAAAACCAACAAACTGAGAATCTGATTTTTTTTGTTATTATTATTCTGTGTGGCATACATTATATAAAGAATCTCGTTTGCTCTGTTTCAGTGACTCTATAAGGGACTATAGACTGTTCTGTTGTACATAGAATCTTTTTTAAAAAAGCATCATGCTTTTTTTCGGTCATGCAAGTTGTTTTAGTGGGTAGCATCAGCACCTCCCAGCAAAAAGGTCCTCGATTCAATCCTTGGGTGATGCAGCCTTGGTTTTCTCTGTGTGGAGAGCATGGCCTCCTTTACTCGGGGTACTCCAGTTTCTTCCTACTGTCCAAAGGCATGCATATTATTCAAATACGCTACATTGACACCAACTTGAGGGTATATATTTATATGACTTTAGACAACCTTGTTTGTGTCGCTGAAATGGCCACTGATGCAGATAGCAACCAAAATAAACAAATTCTGGTCAGACCACCGTGTTTTAGACCAGGAAGAGATTTTTTTAATTCCAGTTTTCTATGAATTGGGCCTGGTTTGGTTGTTTGCTGACGTGTAAGCATTTAATCTTTAAATCAAATCTTATTCATAATGTCCATTTCTGCTCACTTCTGCCCTTCAAACCCTTCAAAATCAACATGTTGCCATAGTTGAGGCATGCACTCAGGGGCTACTGCTCAACAGGGGATGGAGCGTCACTTTCGCCCCTCTCGACTGCTCATTAACATACCATCTTCAAACCAATGGGGAGATGGAGGCTGCTCAGTTACTTCAAGGGGACTGGCTGTAATCCCCACCCCCTCCCCCAATTCTTTCAAGGGGTGAACACCACACTAGTAGTGGAGAGCTGACCTGACTGAAGCAAGCACATGGGAATGTAGTTTGAAAAGTGTAACTATATATAGAACAGGGCTGATTGAGTTTCATGATGAGTTTTGTTATTTTGGGTCAAATCAACAGTAATTTGAAAGCACTCCGACCAGGAACTGGTCATCTATGGAAGACCTTTTGTCCTGCTCAGCCTTTGATGTGAATGTGGAATGTAGTGCCTGAGGAGCCCACAGGAATCTAAACCTCTTAGATTTGCTTTTTCTCTGGGAATCTTGAAGAAGTTTTTTTTCTTTGTATTGTGAGGTCTGCTGGTGAGTTCTTATTTCTTAGTCTTTTGTTTGCTTCAACTTCCATCTGTATACCCAACTGTATCTGTGTAATTTATTCCTGCATTGTTTTCTTTCTTTTCTTAATGATGATTTTGTTTTTACAACTTACCTGTTGAATGCATATTTACCTAATTTTCATACAGTAGCTCCTAAATTTCTTAACCTACAAAGCAACTGTAGACCAGCATTAGCATTTAATATATATGTATTGTGTTCTTAACCTGCATAGAACTTCCTTGTAAACACAATGGTAGCAGCTTTTTTTTTTTGGCCCCTCCGGGTTTTATCAGACGTTAAGCATTTTTTTTTGTCACTCAATTGTCAGAGAATGGTTTGAATAAAGGAGGCTGATTGGATGGAGCTTTAAAAAACTATTGGATTTGTTTAAAAAAAAAAACCAGTAAAAAGTGTAGTAGTACTTTTTCTTTTGCATGTCCCCCTCCCTGGCCTCCATTCTGCATTGGCTCCACTGATCCAGTCTACTGGCATATCTGTGCTGGACCAGCTGTAGCCCTGACAATGCATCAAATAAAAGCAGCCACATTAGCATCTGAAAGAGCAGCACCATGTGTGGCTAGCACATATACACATGAAGCACTTTCACTGCAAAAGAGAGCGGCTGGGAAACTACCGCTTTTGGACCTTTCGTTAATATTGTGACGTCGACTGCTCTGTAGTCTTTGTTGCACAAATGTATTTGATCTAAATTTGTTCTGTATTTGGTCATAGATCTTCTCTAGATTGTTGTTTAAGGAATATATTTAAAAAGGCATAATGTTTACAGCCAGGAGCTTGGTTTGCTATATAAATGTAGGTGGTAAGTTCAGGATTAAACTATGCTCTCAGAATGACCACAACAAAACTGTGTGTTGCAGCCAGTGCGTTCATTAATGCAGATGTAATTGTATTAAATATTAACTTAAGAAATAACTGATGGTTCCAAATGAAACCACCAATGGGAAAGTGATACATACTGGGGGTGGACAGTCACCATACAAATAAGGGACCTAATCTTTACCAAAGTGCTTGTGACTTGCCATTAATTACCTCAAATCTAGGTTTTTGCTTAGCCGGTTTTCACTTTCATCAGTGGATGTGGCACATGCTTTAAATCTAATTCTAAGCATGCTTTGTTTTAATGATAAATATTAAATGTTTTATTTGGTTACAAGCATCTATACAGACTTTACAAAAAATGTTTGTGCTTGATGTCAAACCAACAAAATTCTTTGCCAATGCAACAGGTGTCTGTGTTCTATTAATCACAATTTCCACATGTTCAATTGTCTGTGAGGAATCATGTGAAACGTCCCTCTTCCCAACCATCCCTTCTCATGGCTCTTGCATGTAAACAGATTAATTTATACATCCATTTTACATGAGATTGGAAACACAGAGTGTGTTTACATGACCCAGGCTGCTCCATCCTGAGACTGAACCCATCACCTTCTTGCTTTGAGGCAGCAGTGCTACCCACCGTGCCACCCACCAGGTCTATGGGAACGGTATATAAAACCAATCACTATAGTGAAAAATCAGATTAGTGAGCCAAAATGGCACTCCTTTACCAATAGCAAACATTCTACCACACATTTTATAAAACCATACCACCCAACCTTATAAAATGAGTTCCTAAGAAGTATACAGATACCCTGTGGCTGGGTCCAGGCAAACAGTAGCATATATCAAACCTAGAGTAGCAGCATTCACAGTGGACACAAGTCCAAGCTGACCAACCAGCACCAATGCTCACTTTTTACAGGATAGTTTATGAAAGTATGTCAATAAAATTGAATGAACAGCTGTATGAACAAGTCTTGTCAAACTCTGTATGCCATGTCCATCACCAAGCAAAAATTCTTGTCATACCTTCCATCCTAAAACCTATATTATTAAATACTACTCTGAGAAGAGAAGTCACTTTATTCTCTTCATATGTATGGTTAGAAACTAAAACCTGTATTTCACTTCCTGTAATTTTCCAACTGTTAAATATGGTGTAGGATCTGTAATGATGTTGATGCATTATTGATACATTTTTCCCTCTTTGGAAGAAAGTATAAATGTTTCCATACTTCTGAACTTTGAGCATTCCAACCTGACTTACAACTGCTATAGAAGCAATCACTGACCAGTAGTTTTATTGTTTGTTCGCATTGAACAGTTTTGAGTGAGTTCATCTAAAACACTAAAATTGTAGTGTTCATGCCCTGGCTATATGCTCCTGTTTGCATAACAAATAGGATGCAGGGTCGCCATAGAAATTGTTGTGTCACTAAATGTTCTGTACAAATAACTTTACTCGTTTCTTTTAGACAGTCTTAATGTCTTAGGAAGTATATGTTTGTGGGGTGCTAGTTGTTCTGGTACGAGTGGCTCAGACACAGCAGGTGCTACTGGAGTTTTAAGCCACTGTCTACACTGATATGTAAAGTCTCTAATCCTTTCTTAGTGCACACAGGATGCTGGTGGATAGACATTATTGGCTGTGGACTGTTTTTAGTCTGGCAATGAAACTTTAGGGGTTTAATACTCCATCGGCACTGTGAATCTAATCCAATAATACCATCAGAACACACACTGGCACATCATATCTAATCTGTGCTGGTCTTAACCATTACATAACAGAGTAAAGACCCCTTTCAAAGTCCACCAGGAGACTCGCTTTGTCGCTTTGCTTTTTTCTGATTTCTAACTGCAGTCAGAAAAGTCTGCAGTTTGAGGTACTCGTGGTTTCAGTTAGAAACTACTAAATATAAAGAGTCCAAAAATAATCCCTAAGAAATAAGGACTAGTCTGGGCAGTGGGTCGCACAGCGAGAAGGTTCTAGGTTTAATCCCTGGATGGAGTGATCTGGATCTGCATGTTCTCGCCATGTCTGAGTGAGTTTCTCCATGTAGAATGGTTGCTTCCAATTTGTTACCTATAAAGTGTGTGAATGTGTGTGCATGTGTGACTTACAATGGATTGACACCCTATCTAAGGTTGTATCTGCCTTGCACCCAAGGCCACCGGCTAGGCAATAGCTCTCCCACTTTCCTGTCCAGGAACAGAAGGATAAGAATGTGAGTGTATAATGACTAGTGTAATCATCATGAATTATTTCATGTTATACACTGCTAAATATGGACAAACTTTCAACTTCAGGCAACCAATGTCAACTTTTTTATTATCAGCTGTTGTAATTTCTGCAGTGGCCTCTGATATCTTTTTCGGACCCAGTCCAGCAGTTTTTGTCACAGCTTTTTGCAGCTGTATCCATATATACAGTACTGTGCAAAAGTCTTTGGCAGGAATAAGATTTGTTCTTTTAGCAGTTGTGTATGCAACATAATGTCTACATTTTCCATTTCTCACAATGATACAAAATATACCACAAACTTGTGGTCTGGTCTTTTTACTGGTCAGTGTTTCAGATCCACAGTGTTTCTTTACTGTCGTCCTTTGGCTGTATGAAATGTGAAAATGTCATTTAACCTTTTTGTCTTTCCTCTGACTCATCTATACACAACACTGTGCACACACCTATACACAACACTGTGCACACACCTATACAACACTGTATTAGACCAGGTGTGCAACCCATTGTCATTGTCATTGAAAAATAAGATAGCTGTTCACAAATAACGCCAGTGTTTGTCTATTGGAACTGATAAAACTATACAAGAAATTAAAATTCTCACATGCCAAAATCAGTTTTTACTATTTGCTTTTTAAAACTAATATTTTCCACCACAAGATGTCTCCCTGCACCTTTGATGATCGAAAGTTTTCTTCCTTGATATAGTATGTCATGACCACGCATTCACTGAGGGTCTGTCTACAAACTGCAATTTGAAGTTAGAGGTTGATATGTGAATATTGTTTTTATTTATTTATTATTAATTGCCTAGATTATGCAGGTTGTACAGACTGAAAAATGAATTTTCCACATCCTAGACTTTTTCATTGCTGTTAAAATATAGAAAAGAGTCCATAAGAATTTTTTTTTCATTTTGGTTTGATTGCAATTTTCTAGTTGCCTTTTTTTCTGTGGCACAACACGACTTAATTTGTTATATTATATATGACATGTTGGTGAGTCTTTTTTTGTTATTGTTAATAGCGATAGTTTAGAGTCTGTTTTGATTGATTATCTGCACTAGAGTCCCTATCAGTTGTAAACAAGGTTGGAGATTCAGTCTGTCTCTCCTCCTTCTGACCCTTCAGGAGGATGAAAATGGTGGATATTGTAGCACAGAAAATGCCGTCAGAGAGTGACGTTCATGTGGCCCGGAGCTTTCTGACGAAGATATTGCGAAGTTCAATGAGGTATGGTATGGTTGTGACCACTGGCCGACTCGCCTTTTCCTGTACCATCCTCCATTCATTCCGGTTAGATCTGCTTCATGGTTTCATTTCCTCCATTGTTGTCTGTCATCATTTCATTAAACGGCCCTAATTAAAAAAAATCATATGGTTTGAAACAACCTAGGTGTCTTTTTTGTGGTAGTTTGTAGTCTTGCTTGGGGCTTGCCATTTTTTGGTTCATTATCTTAGTCAAGAGTGGTACATTTTGTGATGGTTTTGACCACTATAATGTATGTCTATTGACATTTTCCTGCATGCTTTGCAGAAAGAATCGTTTCCACAGGTACGTTTCAGTTTAATCAACCTTATAGACTAGAGAGGGTGGGAAAAGGTGAGAGGATGCCATGTCCTCATTGCTATGAAATTGAGAGAAGAGTTCATTGGGACCATTTTTTGCAATCAATGTGTTTTTGCATGGTCCCGTTTTCACATTGATTCATCCCTCCCTGCCCTTTTCTGTTCTAATACTTTACAGAAAAAATGAACCTATGAGCAGGCCTCACTCCTGGCACTCTACCAAATTCGGCGAGAACCAATCAGACGCTGCCAAACCACAGTCAACGGTCTCCGCAGCCTGGAAAACAAGATATGATGCAAGGTAAAACGTGCATTTATACTGTGCATTACAATTGACCCTTTAGGTCGCCTTTAGTTATGTTATTTCAAATCTTCAGCCTTTTCTCCCTGTTTCTCGTATAAAAAAGTAATTTATTGGCTGCTACACTGTCAAAAGACCATTTTTGATCAAGCTTCTTTGTACTAAAAAAGGGTCAACTTGGCATCCTCAAGCTAGATGCTGCTTCTGTTCAATTGTAAGGAACTGACACTAAATTAATTGCTCACAGAAATTAGGGGATATTACATTTTGATTTTTTGTGAGCTATGTAACTGATATTGTAGTCTATAGAAGTTGTTGATTTGTGTTCAAGTTCATGAATTCTTGGATTATTTGATCCTGTATTGTTGTAGTCTTTTATATAAATAAAATAATTGTTATTTATGGTCTTATGCCGTTGCTTAAACAATGGTATAGCTAATCTATTGGCGGCCTAAAGGCATACTCACACTAGGCAATCTGTACCATGCATGGGTGCAACTTGCGCCAAAGTTTAAATTACTAATGTGATTGCTCCTAATCGTACCAGAGCGCGGTAGCTTGACGATGTGTGCTTGAGTGAACTTTACTTGACTGGAGCACAGCAGGCATTGTAAAACGGTGTGAGCCGCCTCCGTAAAAGTCTTATGCGTGCAGCACAGGAAGCCAAAAATCAGTGCGTTGCATAGTCCATTTATATTAAGGTTTCTGAGAGGGCTTTGTGATAGCACACCCAAAACTAAACCAAAAGGGCACAAATGTATGTGGTTACCTGATCCACATCTGTGCAAGCATGAAGTTTGCTGTGCTGTGCAAACACGTATCGGGATGACCAAGTGCATTTTGGGAAAGCCAGTGTGAGCTCGAGCCAATAGGGAGGGGAGACATGCATGGTCTAAGGTTTTCCACTACCAGATCAGGAGAATCTCTCGCTATCTTTAAGAAACTCCTGAAGACAGAGCTCTTCAAACAGCACCTACTCTCCTAACATCTCTAACAAACTAACTACTTCTAACCTCATCTCCTTCTTTCTCTTCTCTACTTCTCT
>JAUZST010009679.1:0-12833 GCA_034779995.1 Parotocinclus haroldoi | reverse complement strand
ACACACAGACACACAGACACACAGACACACAGACACACAGACACACAGACACACAGACACACAGACACACACACACAGACACACGCACACACACAGGTTAAAACAATGTTATATCTGACCAAACTAATACTTTTTGAATACTAATACTTTTGCACAGATCCGTATAAGCCATTATATTTTAAAGAGCAAAATGACATCACAATTAGAAACCCATCGTAAAACCCCGTCGTTTACATTTCTTCGTTTAAGCGTGCACAAAGCTTTCCCCCTCGCCCCCCTCAAACTTGTTTAACATCCGTTCCCGCTGTACCTCTCCGGGGTTTGGATGTTATCCAGATCCTCGATGTCCAGCACCATTTGCTGAGACTCCTCCTTGGCCGTCTCGGTCTTCTCCTCGGCCAGCTTCAGGTAGGCGCGTACCACATCTTCCAGAGATTTGATGTTCACCTGGGAAACAAAGCACCGAGTTTCAACTTCAGATTTTTCCCCTGGACATTTCTTTCAACATCGAAGCCCTCGGCACTGCAACGACACAGACCTGCTGACAGATGTTCTTGTACTGGTACAGTCCTTCCTTGGCCAGGTGACTCTTGCGCAGGTCCACACACAGCTCCAGATACTTGAGCATGATGGGCTCGTGGATCTTCTGCCATGTCCGGTGCTTTTTGCTCTTGATGACATCGTACAGCACGTCCAGAGCAGGCTGCTTCTTACCAACCTCCAGGAACTCTGAAAAGGGACGAGGCCTTTTGTCACAGAGGGATCAGGGAACGTCTGATCTCTGCATCTATGATGCAACTGAGGCGCGGCGCGATTCGGAAATCAATCCCTACGCTTAGCCTCGGGTAAAATGCGAAGAGTACTACAAACGGCCAAAGGACGTCGCTACGAGCATCTACATGAGACTTCTCCGTCTAGCTTACCTTAAATGCATCTGTACGTTTAGAGGAACGGTTAGGACAGTTCTGAGAGCCGACAGAGGGACACTGGCTTAACAAGGAGCAGAAATGCCCGATTAGAGGCAAGACCCATGCTTGGGTTACGGACCTCACGTAAGGACCCAACAGTAAGCGTCTTTTTAGGTTTTTAAGTCTTACAATCCAAGCAAATGGACCCAAGTGTGGCAGAGGTGGGATTTGAAGCCTGGACCTTCTAGACCTTCTGGTCCATGGTCCAGTAATCCAATAAACAGAGCTGGACTTTTACTCCAGTAACCAGATTACTCATGACCCGTATACCAACAGATGCGGTTGCCAGGTCTACCTACACACAAAAAAAAAAAAGTCACTATAAAAGTCATTTTTATTTGGGCTTATATTCACTGGCTGTGAAGGCAAATATTATATTATCCTAAAAGGCCAATCCCAAATTGAGCAAACCTAAGTAAGGAAGAACCCTTGGGAGGAACCAAGACTCAGAAACGGGACCCGAACTGGCCTAGAAGTTAATTGAAATGGTTCCATTTGGATTAAAAGTAGAATTAAGTACATGACAGTTGAATAAAATAATAATAATAATAAGTAGTTGTATTTTATATAGTGCCTTTCAAGTACCCAAGGACACTTTACAAATCATTTTCACACAGAAGGAAAAAAGGACCTTCTACTTAGGAGTATTGACAGAAGTATTGAGAGAAAAGTCTTGAAAGAAGAGTATGAAGGGCAGATTTGAGGACACCGAGGAGGGGCGTTGCACAGTTTTGGGGCCCATTACACAGAACGATCAATTGTGCGAGTGACCGATCTGTATTTCGGGACCTCCAGGACCTCCAGTGTCCGAAGGCCCGGGTGTTATATGAATGCAAAAGTTGTGATAAACAGCCCGGGGCCGGACCACTAAGGGATTTATAAGCCAGGAGCAAGACGTAGAAGTAAGAGAAGGTAAAATGTGCCTAATCAGAAAACCTTCGGTCCACAGAGTAAGACCTTTTATGTAACAATCTACCAGAGTTACAAAAGACTCCGTGACTGCATCACTTATTTCAGTGCTGTGTAAAAGGTTTATGAATTCAAATAGCTACCACTTTCATAAAGCATAAACGTTTTATTCTCTGTTAAACGTCCATAAAAGCACAGCGACTGCCAATTACATAAAGCAGTACATTATATTCAGGCAATAAAAAAAAAAAAATAATAAATCAGAGCCAAAGCTGAAGGTTGATGCCGATATGAGCTCACGTGCTCAACCTGAGCCCCGCAGGTTACAGGGGCACCGATCCGAGCCTTCCCCCTCCCAAAACTGGATATATCGGGTATAGCGCCGATATCGGCACTCTTAAAAATATACATTTCAATTAGTGATGCCTCACTGTGCCCAACAAATTAAAAAATAAATACATTTTGTTAAAAGCAACAAATTGGATCTCTTTATTTATTGCAATTCATTCTTGATTCATTTCTTTTAAATCATTTCACCGTTAACTGCATTATAATAATTTCCTTTAACCAATTATTTGTAGCTGCGTGAAATGGACAATGGCGCAGAAATCCGAGCCGATCTGCGGCGAAATTCAGCCACCAAAATTAGAAAATTAGACTAATTTTGTTACCAAACAGGGATGGGGCAAAATGCGTTGGTCACAAAAATGAAATCCCCTAATATTTGTAAGCAGGGTAGAATACAACATTAAATATATGTACAATATTACAGGTTTTATTTGCAAATTCAACGTTTTTATTCGTGAAACAGCCGATATTTTCATTTGCAGATCATTTTTTTTTTCGGTTACGTGGCCGATAGTAGAATTTCAGCCCATATAATAAGTGCTATTTATTATACGTTTGAATGCCATTTTTTTCTGTTGCCTGTTATTCATTCAGCAAAATATCTGATGTTGCCGCCAAATACAGTTATAATTTATCCTTTTAAAGAGAGGCTACAAAATAAAGTGGAATAAAACCACGTTTACCGTAATCGTCAGTCCTGATTCAACTTTGATTATTATTATTATTGTGTTTATAATTGTGTTTTAGTAACAGGTCGCATGCGGATTACAGCGTGAACGTGTTTAAACTGGGTAATAATAATTAGCAAGGCCCTACACAAGAGTTTTCTGATGGAAATAAAGCCAAATAAATCATATTTTAAAGTTTTATATTCCCCCAATTTGAACATCTCCATAATAAAGTATTATATCTATAATTTCTTACATTTCTATTAATTGATAGTCCATTTTATTCTTTTCTGTTTAGCCATTTAGCTCCTTGGTATAAAAACTATTATTATCCATTCTAATAATCTGTTAAAAAGGTTGAGAGATCAGTTTTTAACATCAGTTACAGCCACGATGTGTTAAATATCGGCTAAATTCAGTATCGGTGAATCTTTTCACTTTAAATTGCAGAAGCACTAAACGGACCGGCTCTCCAGTTTGACCTGCAATTATTGATGCCGCCGCTTGATGGCGCTAATGGTAGCACCGGGTAAACCTGCGTTGGCTAAAACGAGTCTCACCGTGGAGAAGCGCAAACGCACGAATGTTAAACGAATGTCCTTCTGCATTTCTTGTAACCCTATAATTAATGCATAATCCTCGATAATCAGGAGTATCGGAGTTGTGACATCATGGTTACCATGGGCGGCGTATCGTTATATGGTATCCCGAGGCTGTGATTCCCAAAAACTCAACCCTCCACACGTACCGCATCCGATTTACTTCTATATACGCCTCATACATACGACTTTATCTCTTATTATTTTTGTGCACAGAAGTCAGACAGGGTCTGAACTCCCGATATTTTACAAATTCACCCCTTGAACATTTTGCATCGCTCCGCTTAGACCTGGAACCGGAATTTGGTTACGAGTCTCCGAGAAATTAAAAAACATTAAAGCTCCCACCCGAGGTCCCCCAATTCACTGTATAAGCTACAAGGTGGAGCTTATCATATGATCTTAATTAGGACTGGGCAATTAACTGACAATTAATAACAAAAAAAACACAAAAAAAATTTAAAACTTGCCCGTGCCTGGTTTTTTTGGTTTATTTGAATTCTGTAAAGACGTCACGTCAAATTAAATCTCCATAAGACTGCAAAGCCAACGAAAAACTTTACCTCTTAAGGGCATTTAATCTGCATTTAAACAAGACCGAGTATCAATATAAACAACTGTAAGTCTAAAGTCATGAATAATGAATCAAAGTCCTTACAATCTGACTTGAGCCGCCCCCGACTCTAGGAGCAGGACGCATTTTACTGCTGAAAGAGGACACAGTGGCCGGCGCCTCTATCCGGCATTAACTGATTTTTACTGGAGTAGCTCACTGAACGGATCAAACCACACTGGGTAGCCTTTGCATGACCCAGTCGCCAGTTCATCCTGTTGTCCTTCACCGGACCTCTTTGGTAAATACTAACCTAGCACTTTTTACAACGTAGCATCGTCTCAAAGCAGCTTTACAGCAAGTTGAGCAAGCCCAGGGCGACAGTGGCAAGGAAAAACTCCCCAAAAATGGTAGGAAGAAACCTTGGGAGGACCAAGACTCAACAGGGGACCCGACCTCCATGGGCGGCCTAGATGTTAAAGTAAATTAAAAGTCACTCGTCTCTTTCCGCCGGCTCATTGTTCTTGATTCCAACACATGGGCTGTAAAACCGGACCCTTCAGCTTCATCCCAATATATCTCACCTCTTTATAAATGTCACTGTCAGGCGTTAATGTTACCCGTCCTGTTACCTGTCAGTTTTTTTTAATGGCTGATCGGTGTAATTATGGGAACGAAAACGCAGTGGGATCAGAGTTTATGATCCCTCTTTAAGGGGTATTGCGTTTAGTGACAGACATTTTAAGCTCCCAGCACTCAAACCACGTGAAGGGGTGACTGCAAAGAAAGAGCATTCAAATTATCCCGGCGTACTGCACATCATGAAATAAAGACCCTCATGTGCATTTACACGAACTACAAGAAATCCGTCTTACATTTAAAGGCTTCCATGGAGGCAAAAAGCTTTTCAATTCCCGCTACAAACTAACATCTGGTACTATCTGCGCAATCTAATCAGCATTGTCATTTTAACGACGACTAACGACTTCCGAGCAAAGCAAATTCACTATATTTTGCAAATTACCTCCATAAATAGTCCATTTAAAAGCAAACGTGTTTTAAAAGCACACCAAACACCGCTAATAAACTAATAAAATACAACATCAGCCAACCTTTCGTATGCCAAATGGGCCTACTACTACGATTTTGGGATTACGTCCCAAAAAGAAAGTTATTACACTACGTAGGGTGCCTACGCCTATTATTTCGCAACCTATGTAGGGCGCCTGCGTAGACCTTTAAGTGCAAAATTGAGATACAGCCGACGGCCTCTCAGTTAATAAAAATGGCCGCTCCACCATGATGTGGCTTACCCGGACTCAAGCTTACCGTTAGCTCTTTTCAGAGCGTTCTCTGGTCTTTGAAAATACGCCGGCATTGTCGGTTCTTGCTTAGCAGCACAGATTTGACGGTCGTGGAAGGTGTATTAGTGCGTGTTATTTGTTATTATCCGGCCATCCGCGCCAACACGGACCAACCACCACCAGTCCGGCGCTCTACCTTGAGAAAGGAAAGGCGCACGTGAGCGCGGTCCCTGTCAATGACGCCTTCGGGTCCCGTATGTACTCACTCGGTTCCTCCACTCGACTCCCCAAGGAATCGATTCCGTATTGCACACAGCGTGGAATCGAGGAGTCGTTTAGGCGTGTCGAATCAGCGCTTAACATGTGCTACATAGGGCTAACAGAAAAAACGTCGTTAACCCTTTGAAATAATTCATTTTTTTTAATCACAGTGCAGCCTGAAATCAGAAGTCATCAAAATATCGTTTCAAAGTCTCACGACATTGAAGTCAAAAATAAAACCAGGATGAAAGGAGTTGGGGGAAATGATCGGTGCTCCTGATTAACTGATTCGTACAGCCACCATTCGCTTTATTTACAGCGTTTTGATTAGTCTCTACTTGTTCTGCACCTTGATTAGGGACTATTCGTTAGTTCTACCTTACAGCATTGTTCAAGTTGATTCATATTTCGTGGCGAGCAGCGTGAATAGGGCAGTGAACACACAACCAGGGGTGGGTTTAAAAAAAGACTCTTAGCACTAAGATGATTCTTAGATAGGCCATGTTGGATGGATGGATTAACCGTACAATCACAGCCGACTCTCGGTCACATTGACAGATCGTTGATCTCCACACATTTCTGCCTTTCATCGATGTGATCCATGAAGTATTTCGGCACTATAGTGGAGTAGGCTTCCATTGCTTTCTCCACCCCTCCCCAGTTACACGTGTGGGGTGTGCGTACACAAGTCAATGACAATTTAGAGACACCAGTTAACCTAACATGCATGTCTCTGGACTGTGGGAGGAAACTGGAGTACCCAGAGTAAACCCACGCAGACCCTTCCCATGACTTTTCCCAGTACATTTACAGCATTTCCCTGTGAAAATCACCTTAAAATAAAAAAAATACTGTTTTTGTAATGTCATGATTTTATGAAAAAAAGTGCAAGTTGAATACATGGTTTATAAAACAATAAAAAAAAAAAATAAAGAATAAAAATATATATATTTTTGTACAGAGTACTACATGTGTAAAATGTTAACAGTGAGTCCTTTCTGCATTTTACATTTTGTAAATTAACAATAAAATAATGTTAACGTACAGTTAACCTTCAGGCAGAGAAATCCCTACATTCAGTGACTGAATGCTTATAAATAGAACTATAAAGCCCTATTTATTTTAATTAATAATCTGTATTTACTGAGGTGACGATGGTGCTCTTTATGGGTTGCGCTGTAGATCATAACCGATCACAACGTGGATTCAGTTTCTTCTTTTCAATGTAGAACCACAGCTAAGGCTTTTACCCAGCTCAATGTTCAGCTGATTTACAGTTGATTTATGGTCATTGACCAAAACCAACCAAAAAAAAAACCCACACAAAATCAACACTGATTCAATGTTCCTTTGCTACCTGGGTCTCTAAATCCATCCAGATATTTTCTATCAGACTGAGATCATGGGTCTGTTTACGCTGGTGTTTTTGGGGTTCATGTGGTGCACATGTCCATATTCACCTGTCTAAAAGAGTCCTGCAGGTTTAATGAACTTGGGTCTACATGGGAGCATCCAATCCTGATCAATTGCCAAATGGCAATGCCACAATGTCTGCTGGTCCCTTCTCGTTCTGCTACACAAAAACAGCTTCGTGTGACGCTCATGCGATGCACAGCCTTATCAATCTCAGCCACAGAGACTTGTAAGACTTCCAAAGTTGCCACCCGGCTCTTGGTAGCCTCCCCGATCGATATACCATCCCGCGCCCAGGCGTCCAGCTTGCAGGGATGGGCGAAATTCAGGTGAGCTGTTGGTTCCAGTTCTTAAGATTACCCTGAACGATAGTCTGAGGGTTATTTAGAGCCTCTAAAATCTTTTTTTTTCCCTTCTATCTCACAACTTCATCCCCGTGCAGTGGAAACCTCGAAGAACGGTCTCTTTACTTCTGAAGTGATCGAAACTGTTACAGCTGCTGTCCGGTGCGTGACCCAGAACCTGATTGGTTTTGACCTAAATAAGTTTATAATACGCGCTTGACTGAAAAGGTATTTTTACTGCTTTTGAGAGTTATAATATATAAGTATGAGGGTGATTTTTGAGCGGGCGCGCTACGTTTTCTCCGGCATTATCAGCAACCTTGGCGCCAGGTTTAGACGAAGGGCATGAAGGTCAATTAGAATGGTAAGACGTTCCCTAGGAGAGCCTAAACGAAACGAATTTCTGATGAAAAAAAAGCTGTGTCACCATTATTGTCGCTCCTTGCATTTAGCATTTGTGTTTCCTCATGTTGCGGACATATCAGCACTTCAAGTCTTCTCTTGTAAATGCTTGATAAGAATGGAGATAAAGACGCTTCTTATCTAAATCCAGAATCTTCCCATATCACCTCATCTGGACTCATCTGGTCATATATTTACAATGTGATTTATATCAGGGGATCTGCAGCTGCACATCAGTGTCCTCACTGAACCTGTCTTCTGCTGGTGTGAATGGATCTTTTGGAGCAGTCACCCGATTTAAAATCCTACCCATTTTAAAATCTTCTGGTTCTGGTGCTTTTTGTGGAGGCCATGGTGTCGTTTATCTTAACAAGGTTCCTGGGGCTTTGCAGGGAAAAAAAAAAACATAAGATCGCATATCCTCCACCATGCTTAACAGTTTTTTTTTCACTATTTTTCGTCGGTCAAGCTCGTAAGCTTGAAGTTTTGTTCACAAAGCTCATCTAACGTCGAACCAAAGCTCCGGGGATATCTGGCGAGCTCCAGGAGTTTGCGTTGCGCTTTGATGGAAGAAAAACATCGGATATTGTACGTCATTCTTTTTTTTTTTTTTTTTTTAAAGCCTTCGAGATCTGCTCGATCTACTGCACATGTGACGTGACACCGTCCCAGCTCTGGTTCTTATTTTTAATGGTTTAACAGAACCTTTACCAAGTCAAGGTCGCAGTGGGGGGGCAGGAGCCGCCGAAAAAACCGGGGGCGGACAAAGTGCACAGACCATGCACTTGAGTTACGACAGATATACCCGAGTTAAATTGGAAGTTCTCCCTTTAGAGTACTAAAGGATCTGCCTTCAACTGTACTGAAGTATCAAAACTAAAAGCGCCACGATGGATTATATTTATTATATCTTGCTTTTAATCAACACGTTTTAGGTGAAAAGACTCTGGGTTTTATTCTGTGGACTGGGGTGGCCTAGCGGATAAGGTACTGGACTGTAGACCAGAAGGTCCAGGGTTCAAATCCCACCTCTGCCACAGTAGGGGTCCCTGAGCAAGGCCACAATGGTTAAGTATTACCTGGACTACGCTCTGGATAAGGGCGTCTGCTAAATGATGTCGATTCTAGGTAACTTTTAACAGAATCTCACGAATTAGTCCAACAGGCCAAAGTATGTTCAAAACAAAGTCTGTACTAATCCCTCGCTTCTCGCTTCTTTTGTTTCAAAATGTAACGTTTTAATGAAAAGGAACGACAGATTTTACATCATGTTGCGGCGTTTAGGTAAAAAGCCACTCGAGGCGGCTTCAATAACGTAAAGATACCCAGAAAAACTACTTAAGTATAGGGAAGAATGACGTTTGCTATCCAGCACTGATCAAAACAAACCTGGTGCAGCAACACAATCGTGCCTTCGTGTGACACCTGACCTCATCTCAAACAACCTAAGGTCGTCCCTTAGTGTTTCAACAGCCTCCCAAAGGGCATGCTTTTTTTACACGCTGTCCAAGGTGTTACGCTGTTCCCTTAGATAGGCGCCCGACCCGTGCCAACATGAGCACCCTGACCCCCCAGCGAAGGGCAGGTACAGGTTGACAGAGCTCCAGAGTCCTGGTGCAGGGAGCCTGGGCCACACGGGGACAGGGACGTGAACTGGAGTAGCAATGCCAAACTGTACTTTGTAGCGTTGCTCCTAGCTATTTGAGATCATAAAGGACTACAAACATAAGCGTATTTTTTTTTATGTGGCCTTTGAAATGCATCTCAGATTGACACTAATCTCCCGATGATCAAATACTTCATCCCCGTGACCCTGGCTTTCTGTCTCCTTATCCTGCTTTATTACTCGCCATAAACCCATTTCGCTGTTTTAAAGCCATTTTCGTTGGCGTGTTGTCCAATTTTTCATCACCGCCAACTTCCATAATGTCTTTGGTTTACATAATATTTCGTGGCATATGTGAAATGTTTGAGAAGTCACCGAGACGAACTGAGTTTAAACCGCAATGGCAATCACAGAGGCGATCGGTGACTAAAAGCAGAAATCGATTTCTAAGCAGATTTAAGGACGTACATCAGCCACAAAAACTATATTCAGATTCGCCAATCCACAGGGAACAGGGACAAGGCCAGTCTGAGATGATCTCCAAACGGCCTCCCCTCCCTCAGACACAGTCAATCAGCCAGATTGCATCGCAGGGGCTCGAACCCGAGAGCATTAGAGCCCTGTCCCTCCTGAGCACCTGTACTTATACCGTATTTATTTATCTTTAAGTACAGCTTGAGCTCTGAAATGGTTTTTATTTTTATTTTTATTTTGTTTCCCATGGGGGCGGTCTCAGGCCTATCCTGGAATTCTCGGGCACAGGCGAACGCATACCCTGGACGGGGTGGCAGTGGCCTCAGAGGGGATTGCTGTTGCAGTAGTGAGAGCGGTGAAGGACGCTTTAAAAGCTACCATAATGATTCGCTGACGAAAAAGAACGCTAACACCAAAAGGTAAAGAATAAAAACTTCACGGAAATGTAAAAGCATAATCGCTATAATTCCTAACATAATAAAGAGGCAAAACGTTAAACATGTAAAAACTAACATTGAAAGAAGAAACAATCTGGTGGTGTTATTAAAGTTCAGCAGATTCAGAATAAATGTACGATCAAGAAAAACGTGTGAATATAAGAAATAAAGTGAGGAAAAACAAAACGTCATTAAAAGGGCTACTGAAATCCAGTAACAGAGAAAAACACTACAAGAATACACTCGGATAAAACACACTTCATGGAAATAATAAAAATGTAGTAAATACTACTCAATGAATTGTTCATGTAAAATATAATTCATGAATGAAAACAAAACAACACTTTAAAACAAATATTGAATAAAACAAACAAAATATGAGCAAAACCTAAGTATGTACATATATATATATATATGTGTGTGTATGTTTGTGTGTGTGTGTGTATACATATGGCCACCAAAATGAATGAAGCGATTTAAAAAATATATATATTTTATTTAACAGGATGATCAGAAAAGGTCAAAAGAAATCAAGTAAAAAAAAAAATCAGCGAAGGAAATTTAGGAAAAGCTTTCGTAATGCGTCACTAACAGAAAGACAACTAAACTAAAAAGCATGAAAATAAAACAAAAAAAGAAAACGAAAAAGTATAAACGAATATAATGTGTATACCTGATGAGAGCAAAAATAAGAAGAAAAAAAAATATAAAACACAACATTTAAGCTCTTTTAATGAAGCAGTTTTGTAAACTGGAAATGGCAACAAAAATGAAAGCAGAAGCAAAGGGGGGGGGGGTGGAACCCCAAAAATCACACAAACCTATAAACATTAATAAGCTTGAACTACATCACACTTTTTCCAAACAATGTTCCACAAAGTGATTTACATAACGTCAAAATATGACAAACTTTGGAAGTTGTTTTGAAAACGAAAAAGCACAGAAGAAAACGGGAGAACATTTGAAAGCGCAGTTAAAAAAAAGAAAAAAAAACAGGTAAAACTTTAAAAAAAAAAAACATCGAACCATCTCAGAAAAGTAACTTAAGTCGGACGTTCGGAAAAGAACGACGAAGCGATAAAGAGAAAAAAAATAATGCAAAAATGGATGAGCAAAACTAAAAGGTTGTTCTCATGAATAGCAAAAAAGGAAAATATATTTCAGAATAATGAAACTTCAAATGAAATAAAGGTTTGCAGGAGAAAAAAACAGAGCGGCTGTGATTCCCATGTTGCATACAGTAGGTGTTTGTAGCTGTGTAACTAAAGCATAAAGATAGAGAGAGAGATACGTTATCGGGTACAGTAGGTACAGAAACTGGATCCCGTCTCATAAAACCGATTCGGAGAGTAACGCGATGCTGTTTGACACAGTTTGAAGCTTCAATAAAAACGAACATGATGTTCCTGCACTTAAAAAGAAACCAATCACCTGTACGTTGAATTGTTAAAGATCTTCTCTTTACGACGCGCAAAAAGTCCAAGGAGAGGGTGAGAGTGTCAATGATAAAACCGGGTCTCGTAAAATAAAGTACGGCGTGTGTATCAGTACTGATACTGAAGACGATGGGACGGCTATAAATGAGCTAAATCCCTAAATAAATGTTTTTTCATTTTCATTTTCAGCTTTGTGAAAAGCAAGGCGCCTCAGGAAGCGCGGTGAGAAATTTATTCGGATAAAGGTTTCATAGGAGGCTTCACACCATGGAATCGGAGTCGAACGAACTTTGGAACGACCGTCCGTGCTCGGGGGCGTCGTCTTTCTGCATGAACCACGTTCTCTTGAGGTTCCGTTCATGGGCCCACCTTCAGACGCCTCCCTTTAGAATGTGCCCGATTTCTGAATTTAGTGCCCCATCAGTGACGGCGAGGCGTTCCTGGTCCAGATATAAGTGAACCCGGCAAACCCGGATACTACCACCAGCACGTTTCACAGAAGACCCTCTTATCGTACAGTCTTACCATTCGAGCAATGGTGGGTCCAACTGATGCAGCCTGGCAGAGGTGGGGTCCAGAGTCCAGTACTTTAACCGCTAGGCTACCACAGACGGTTCTTACCCTTATAGGGGGCGTTTTCCGTTCTCCGGACATAACGATTCTCATTTAACCCAAATTTACATTCATGTCATTTAGCAGACGCCCTCACCCAGATCACTGACCCCATCTTACAGTCCAAGCGGTTATTTTTTCAAAATCCACCAGTAACAGCCTGTCAGAGGTGGGTTTGGGATCCTCAAAAATCTTTTCCCAATAGACGTGTCCTGATTGTGGGCTTGTCCGGCCCAAACTCTTTAGAGATGGCTTTGTAACCTCTTCCAGCCTGATGAACATCGACGGCGGTTGATTTTTGGATTTTAGCATTGCATTTAAAGCCAGTGCTCTCTGCACCCCAGATTATTCAACGCAGTCGAATCCGGTTAATGGGAGCACATCGGGACGGGACGGTTTTGGTCCTAATAATCGGCTGGTCTGATTAATCGAACATGCCCTATGTTACAGGACGGGACGTGCTATAATTTATATAACATATTAAATGTTTATTAAAGCT
>JAUZST010009678.1:0-12833 GCA_034779995.1 Parotocinclus haroldoi | reverse complement strand
GTGCTTCTGGAAGAACGGTCCAAAATCCCCATAAACCCCCTCCTAAACCTTATGGACAGCCTTCCCAGAAGAAGCTGAAGATGTTCTAGCTGCAAAGGGTGGACCAAAGTCATACTGAACGTTATGGATTGACAGGAGTACTGTTGGGCGATGGGTGAAGGAAGTTAAAGCGTCAGGAGATGCAGAAACACAGCTCCACGATCAGCTGCGCTCAGGACGTCCTGTCACAGCCGCTGCTCCGGCGGGGATTACGTGCTCTCATACAACGCTGGCGTAAGGCCGTAGAACGTGATGGAGGCCGTGTAGAAAAACAGGAAAATGTACAAGAAATGTTGACTTGTATCGTCACCGAATTCTGGACATCACTCGTTGAACGACCCCTAGACGTATTACCTATAAACGTATTAGCTGACCCTATTCGGGGTCCATTTTAGGGAGTTTTTCCCCTTGCCACTGTTGCCCCGGGTTTGCTCAGTCAGGGCTGTGAGCCTAGATATTCATTAATCTGAGCTTTTATTTATTTTGATGTATAGAGGTCCCGGCGTTATGTCCCGGCTGTGCTGTTAGGAAGGATTTCGGTTCTTGTGTTGGTGAGCTCTGAGCATTCTGTGCCCCGTCAGACGTCCAAAGCTGTTCTCGTTCTCTCGCCGTTACCTAGTGGAGGCACAAAGGCCTGAAAAGCTCCTGAGCGGCTCGTGCGAAATACATTAACACGTTATTGATCGAAACAAGGTCCGGGTGAGATCAGCAGGTCTGGCCATGAATCAGAGGGTAGTGAGCTGGACCTTTAGTTCTTCCCTAACTCTGCTGTGCCGGGTGTTTCGGGCCTGGCCTTTAGGCAACGACCCAGTTTGTACATTTACATTTTCCTGCATTTATGCAGATGCTCTTATCCAGAGGAACTTACAAGTAATACAGTCTTACAATTTTTTAAGCAGTTGTGGGTTAAGTTGCTCAAGGACCCAACTGTGGCAGAGGTGGGATTTGAACCCTGGACCTTCTGGTCCAGAGTCCAGTACCTTAACCGCTAGGCTACCACAGGGCCATTACATGTGATCAGCAATAACAAAAAAAACAAACCTAATCACACCTAATGTGGGACAATAAATTACACAAATGCAGTGAAACAAAGCCACATAAGATACAGTCCCATTATAATCGTGTGTCCACATCACATCTGATATGATCCCTTGATTTGTTTTTTTTTGTATAATCCAAACATTGCAGTCTTCAAGCTGAGATGCCCCAGCATCCAGGAGGTACATTAGGTCATGTGGTACATTCCATCTCCACACTTTTGTTTTTCAGGCAATAGTTGTTGGTAGAGGTTATCCAAAAAAAATCACAGTTCTGATATTTGCATCTCTTTGACCTGGTATTTCAACAGTGGCCCTTTTCCTAATTATGTTTCTTCCCCAAGAATGATTTCTGGCCAAGTTAAACCCTACCTCCTCTATATAAATGAGTTTGTATGGAGTGACACTCCGTTTTCCATGAACAATGCTTACATATGACGTAGCATACGCTACTTCATATTACATATAAAGTAGCAACGTCTGATTGATAAGTTGACTGCAGTACAAGGCATAGCAGATGCAATGGACAGACACCATACCTGGATGCCGAAGTTTCTTGCTCTTCCTTTCACAAGGAACTGCGTACAGTTGTTTAATTCGGTCTCTGTGTTTGGTCAGAGTCAATAGTAGTCAGGTTGTTGTATACTATCACCGACACTAACCAGATTGAGAGTACTTTGAGACTGGCTATGTCTCTGATTGAGACTGGATTGAACTGTGGTTGGATTATTTACACCAGCCATTTCTCAGTGTGTCAACTATCTCTTCATTAAAACTGCTTATCTGCTGTTTCGCATTAGCTTTTCAGTTGCAGAAGTGTGTATATATTGTATTATCATATTTATACTATATTTAAGCTTTTAAGCATTTGGGTAATTTCTGGTATGTTGTGTGCAAGGATTTGAAAATGAGTCAAAAGACGACATTTTGGTGTTAAGAAAGCTTGTAGGAGCAGAAAATGTGATACGTTAGTCGATTACGTATTCTGTGAGAACAACATTTTAGTTGGAAGTATTGAAAGTTTGACTAGAGACTGGACAAAAGGATGTTAGCGATTGTTAAAAATAAATAAATAAATAAATAAATAACCATGACAAGACTGCCATAGTCTGTGTTCAGGGATATTTATTTTGTCTGTTGAGGGATTTTTTGTTGAATGACTTGTGTCGAAGAAACCACAACTTTTCTTTGTTTTTATAAAATAATACTTAAAACTAAAACAGTAAACACTATCTTTTGATGTGCCCTTGTCTATGCCAGGGACCCCTGCTTATAGTGATGACTTTGAAGATGAGGCAAGTGAGAAGGAAACTCTAGAGAAGGTGAATATGCAAGTTGCCTTTTGGCCAGTTATTTTACCATTCCTTGTTTTTTTGTTCCCTGCACAAAAAATCTTCAATGAGTGCATTGATATTGAAATTAGAGTTTGATTTTTTTTTTATTCTTTTTTTTTTCTCGATAAAGAAACCAGAGAGGTGTGGAATGCTGGCTAAAGGTAAACTGTGTGCCTGTCAGTGTGCCACTGTTTGTTTCTCTGTGCCCCTGTCTCTGTACAAATGCATGTGTGTGTGCACGCATGATCTCCTCCTATTGAAACCTTGTCCTCTTTTGGAAGTGTCCCTACATGATTCTCTGAATTCAACGGATGGGGCTCAAGTTCTGGCACTGGACAATGCTCCTGCGGAAGGTTTTGATTCCAGATTCTCAGAGGCAGCAAGACCAGCTACCACAGGTGTGTTTACTTGTCTACTTTTTAGATACAAAGGGGACACTGGCCTTGAATGTGTTTATATGCACACTAGGGATCATTATCAGATTTACACAGATATAAGATTATTCAAGTGGTCATGTAAGCACATTCACTTAACAATTATAGCAATTGTGGTTTGGGAAGTCTATTAAAATCCTACTGGACGTCAACCCAGCATTAGTCTGTGTAACATACAGGGCACTAAACAAAGTCAAGTAATTATATTTGGAATAATGGAATAAGTTCCATATGGTTTCTTTGCAATGACGACTAGTAATGGTAGGGTTATTTTTATAAGCAACCTTTCGAAACAAGCTAGCATTGGTTATTGTATGTGTAGTAAAACATTGTAGCTGTAAAATGTCATTAAAATGAATATGTGGATTACCATGAAATCTTATTTTTGTCTAGTAGACTTGCCTTTGATTGGAAAAGTTCTACAAAATGTTCCATCCCAACTTCTTCAGACAAGGGTTTTACAGTATGGGATAGAATCCTGAACACTGGTGTCAGATGCAGTAGACTTTTTCTGTTTTTCGGCAAATTTTTAATTTGGGTCATCACTAGGCTAAACATTAGGATTTTAGCATTAAGCATACCAAACTGGACAAGCGTGCCACACAAATTCACAAATTTTTGTGTGCAGTCTGTAATAGGTCAATATATGTTATATTAGCAAAATAAAGGTATTAGTAATACTTATGTAATGCATAAAATTGTTATAATATTTTGTATATAATGTAAGCTTTGCTTTTCATCCGCCAGGTGGTGCTGTCCACCAATCTGAACTATATTAGTACTTCTATTAGTACGAAGTGACATAAACACAGTGCTGACGTGGAGCGCAGCTTTTCTTGTTCTTATTGCACTTATTTTCTTTCTTATTCAGTTTTAAAAATTAATTGGCATTATTTAATGCATGTCCTTGGACTGTGGGCAGAAACTGGGGCACCCAGTGTAAACCCACCAGTTTTAAAGTTTTTACATTTGCTGTTTCTGTCTGCAGAGCAGCCAAGTATTCAAAGTGGTGCAAGCGATGTTGAGGCTTTGCAGGAAGCTTACAGGCAGATATCTCACTCAGAGAGGGAGTGTGAGGAGAGAGAGCAGGAGCCCAACAAGAGTCACTTTACTCCCTCCACTCCAGAGGGTTTAAGAAAAACCCTCGAGCATGCATCCACTGCAGAATCAGGTAAGCCTCAAACTAGGACTATTATACTCTAGATTGTGAATCATTTAAAATTTCTCCCTGTTGCTGTGTGAATTTTCCTAATGTATTTTGTTTTCCTCCCACATTCCAAATAAACTGGCATCTCTACAGTATCAAGAGTAGGAGTGTACCCATGCCATGCAATGAACTAGTCAATTCAATTCAATTGAATTTATATAGCGCTTTTTACAATGGTACATTGTATCAAAGCAGCTTTACAATATTACATTATCATAAAAGGCCAATCCCAAGGTGAGCAAGCCTAGGGCAATAGTGGAAAGGAAAAACTCCCTGAAAGTGGTAGGAAGAAACCTCGGGAGGACCAAGACTCAACAGGGGACCCATCCTCCATGGGTAGCCTAGATGTTAATTAAATGAATACTTAAAAGTATATTAAATTATAGCAAAATTAGCCTAATAATTTAAATCAATAACAAAGTAATAATAATAAAGTTTAAGTAAGTAATAAAATAAATAAACTAAATTATAAAACAATATAGATATAGAATGAGTCCTCAGTAGGAGGTCCTTGGAGGCACATCGTCTCTCAATGTCCAACGATGGAGGGAGCAAATGCACTCCGGCGGGATTGGTCTCCGCCAACGGAGACCAACAGAGTGATGCCGGGCCGGAAGAACATCCAAGCATGCGGTGCTGGAACTGGTACCGGAACATCAGCTCTGAGAGAGAAGGTTAGGAGCACAGAATCCATTATCCATTACTGATGCCTTGTGCAGCATGAAAACTCCAGCAGCACTAACTATAGCAGCATAGCTACAGTGAGAGAACCAGGAGGTAACAGCCAAGAGTCAAGAGCCAAACTGAGCCATGCATCATAGTTTAAATTTAACTAAAAGCCTGAGTAAATAAGAATGTTTTTAGCCTAGACTTAAAGATTTGGAGAGTGTCTGAATCTCTAACTGAAGTGGGAAGTTTATTCCATAGCTGGGGGGGGGCAAGTATGAGAATGCTTTTCCCCCTGCTGTGAATTTTTTAATTCTAGGAACTGAAAGAAGTCCTGCACCCTGTGAGCGAAGTAGACAAGCTGGATTGTAAGATTCTGAGTTCACTCAGATAATGTGGAGCCAGACCGTGCAGAGCTTTATATTTTACAAGAAGTATTTTATAATCAATGCGAAATTTAACTGGTAACCAGTGTAGAGACGACAGAACTGGACTGATATGATCAAATTTTCTAGTTCTAGTTAGCACTCGAGCTGCTGCATTCTGCACTAGTCTCAGACCCGTGGACAAGCTTCAAACTATTTGTGAGGTTTTTTCATGTTTTCTGAGTAATTCCTTTCTAGTGAATGCTAGCTAAACGGTCCACAGTACCCTTTTTGACCCTTTTTTGATGACGTAGCAGTTGTGTGTCGGCTAGCTAACTTTTTTGGAAGATATACTAAAAACCTGCCAGGCAAGCTAGTTCTGGTAAAAGCGAGATCATCCCATTTTAAAGTCAGATTTGTTTCTATAGCACCTTTTACAATGGACCCTTTTCATACTGCATAATTGTCTACGATCTTTTAATATCTAAGGCCAATCTCATATTTAGCAACAATGAAAAAGGAGAGCACTCCCTAAATGTTATAAGGAAGAAATCTTGGGAGGACCAAGTCTCAAAAAGCGAGCAAACCTCCTTGGGTGGCTAAGATGATATATGTAAGAATTAAACTTATCTAACTGGTATGTTGCTGCCCTCTGTGTTATTTGTAAAAAGTAATGAAAAGTAATGGAAAAACTGCTAGGATGGAGCTGAAGCTGAGGAACATCTTAGTGTTTCTACTTGTTTAGTCAGGAAGATTAACTAAAAATATACAGAGCTCAGACAGAGGTACACTATAGACAGGGCACCAGTCCATTACAGGATTTTGTGAATGCACCAACTATTCACTTTGTCCCACCTGGGTTGAGCCAGAACCTCAGGAATTACCATTGTCGGCCGCACGGAACCGGCAAAGCTTCTAAAGCCAAATGTGACTTTCATAATGTTCAGATGGCATGAATTATCGTATAATATCTGATAATTTCCTTGTTTCAATATTGAGGTGGGAAAGCAGCACTTGTAAATCCTCAGACTGAATCAATAATCTTGCAGTGCTTTTCCTTGTACCTCCACCTCTCGCTCTCTATCTGTTTACCATTTGAATTATGTCCTAATCTCTCTAAGTGGCTGTTTTAATCTGCCATTAGGCCTCTGGGAGGAGAGGCTTACTCGTATTTCACAAATCCACTCCAAACAAAACAAGACCTCCCACTGGATCAGGCCTCTACCATCCACTGCTGAGACGAAAAAATAATGAGGGCATACATGAGAAAGTCATAATTGGGTTTGCACGTTAATCACCACTCTCTTGTTCTCTTATCTCTGTTCATGATGAGCAGAGTTTCAGCTCCTTATATGCTGATTCCTTTCTGCATTACATGGATGGATTGTAATTTATTCCTTAGAAGTCAGAAGAAATTGAGTGTAATGCAGCAGATTGTTTAAACCCAGCTTCTGTGTTCCAAGAGGTCTAAGTAGTAGGGTCTTCCGAGCTAAAAGAGAGGCTGTAGGCCTGGACAAATTTGTTTGCAGAGAGAGCAGAAAGTCTGGGAATGGGGGAATGGGGGTGTCTCAGAGTGGTAGCAGATTTGGAAGGAGGCCGTGTGAATCTTAGAGAGATTTGTAGGTTTGGGAAACACATGGTCTCAAAGAGAGTTTGGAGTCTTTCCGAGGTTCTGTATCCATCTGTAGCATCTGCAGATGGTGGCCTGTATGTCTGTAAAGTCCTGAGGGGTTTTAAGAGATAAAGTTTATATGTTAATGATAGGGTTAGTTGATCTGGAACAAGGAGTTTGAGGTCTTAGATTGATTCTGTCAGTTTGGGACAGGTTCTGAGTTTCTGTTAGAGGATATGTAGGCCTGATGAGAAGATCAAAAGATGTAAGAGGAAACTCAGGGATTCTGATAGATGTATGGTTTATGAGAGAATCTGAAGTCTATTGGAAAGTCCGTTGGTGAGGTAGATGGACTCTATGAGAGAGGATATGGAAATATGGTCTGTGTGTTAGTGTGTGGTTAGCTTAGTGAGGTTCTGTGGGTTCTTGACAGTATCTGGTGTCTTAGTGAGTGACTTCATGCTTGGTCGACTTAAGACTGCAGCCTCATTAGAAAAAAGAGCCAAACATTTTTCAAAATTTTGTTCAGTCGAACTATTCCATCAGGGGACCACTAGGAATTTATGTTTGGGTAGCTATGCTTTGACTGTAAATCTAGAGGTAATGGCACTAAAACAATTAAAAATCACAGTATGAAACTGGCAGAAAATCAAAAACATACACCTATTTGGGGAACTTTCCTTATTGTATCAAATGTCTTAAATCCTGCCTTTAAGTACTGTATTTTTTATTAAATGTCAAGTAAACTTATTCGAATGTTTTATTTAAACGGTAAACTGGCCTTTAGATCAGCTGTTGTCTTTGAAATAAAAAGGTTTTAGGGATGTTATGGAGCAGCAGCGCTTCCCTCGTTCCTAGTGCATCAAATTTCATTATCTTGTGTATATGAAATGCAATGGCACTGTTAATTAGTTTAAATAGCTCTCAATAGCTTTTCTTATTTATTATGTATGTGTTTTATTGAGTCCTTGAGGATATTTTGCCACGGCTATAGCCCCCAATACAGGTCCCCTAATGCCAATGTATTCCATTAAACATTATTTTGGGAGGTGGAAAATTGCTGCTGCCTACCTGCAAAATATTAGATCAGATGAGATATGTAATCAACATACGTTGCATTGGATTCCCACATTTTCAAACAGCACTGCCATGTACATGCTCGTGGTGTAGTTTTATACATGACATTCAAGGTTCCCCAGCAGTCAGCAGTTCCCTCGGCCCCTATAATAAACATCTAAACCACTAAAGCCCCTAATGGCCTGCAGAATAGGTCACCTATGGTGTGTTCATTTCATTCTTCACTAACACATGTTCTCTAAATAGCCATTAACCTGGCTTCAGAATAGTTGCTATGGCTACCTCCATTGGAGGAGTTTCTGATATCTGCCTTTTCTGTTCAGGCTGTAGACTGAAGTGCAGCAAAACATAAACCACGTCTTGCCACACTGACCAGCCGTGCGAGATTTCACCACTCGTTACTATGGTGAATAAATGAAGCAGTTTGACGTGGATTGGAGCAGAAATGACGGCAATTTAGCTGAATTAAAGTAGGACCACATCAGGATGGAAAAGTGTTTCTTACTCATAACCTTTTAGCCCGTTACGAAATAAGCAGTTTTAAATAACAACGTGTTTGTGTACCACAAAGGGTCATTTTAACACTTTCTAGGGCAGAACGTTTTCTAGGAACTAGCCTAATTGCTGTAAGATCTGAAATACGAAATGTTTTAATGCAATTTTTTCACCTCAAAGCTGTACACTCTGTACACTCTAAATTTAAATCAATATTTTTTTTGTTTCACCACATTTTCACCTCAATTTTCCCCCAAAAAAATGGCCAAGAGGGGCAATGCATGTGCTTCAAGTGATAAGGACATCGTTTAACTGCCCAAGAAAAATGCAAATATAAAATATTGGGTACATCCAATTTTGGAAAGAAAAGAGGAGCACATGAGCTGAACCTTTCTTAGCACAAACACCATCATTTGATTTATTAGGTCTATCCAATTACACATGAAGTATAGGCTTTTACTGAAATATAATTTCTTACTTTGTATTAGTATTCCTATTGTTTTTTTATTAACATCACCCTGAACCTGAACATGTTCTAAGCAAGTAAAATCACCATCTAAAAACGTTTGGTGTGAAAAATACGGTCATTACACACAACCTCAAATTCATTTACTGTCTCCTTTATACATTGCATTAGAAATCACGTTCGATGTGGAACAGCCTGGCAGGAGAATTTGTGATCGGTATGTCTCACTCATCATCTTCGTAACGAAGAATAAAGAGCAAACACCGTGACTGGAGCTGGATTGGTGTTCGCTCAAGAAGCAGCCGGATCTGACAACACATTCTGACATCAGGACCAGCTCCAGATAGAGATTTTAATGGTTTCTATGCATGAGACTGTATGGTTTGTGAAGCACGTTTGAATGACTTCCATTGTGCGCCGGGGGTCCAAGTCAAAGGTCAGCCCCTATATATCAATAACGATTTCACAGCTTCAGCGTCAAAGCTTTGCATCGTTCAAACAGGCTTGGGGTGCAAGAGGAGGAAATTGCCGTTCTCCATCTTTATTTAGATGTGAGCAGTGGCCGGCTGGTTAGAAACAGTTCATCACAGTCACAGACGGGAATTCATTATTGAGATCCTGTTTGCCAAGAAGATGCTGGCCAGAACTGGTGAATCATTCGTGTTCTGGCAGGTTGCTTCGGTTGCTCTGTTGTCTCTCACATGATCATGACTGAAAAAGATGCCACGCCAGCTGGATAGGGATCTGCAAGGCTCATTTTATACGGAGGGGTTCTTTAGAAGGAAATGTCATTGGAACAACTTTATAGAAAGTCTTTGTAGATGTAGCAGTGAACATTTCAAGCCTTGTATAATCTAAATATTGGTCCACCAGGGTGCTCATGCCCACTGTCCTGAGTTTTTTTTTTGGAATTCTGAAAGTAATCCTGTTTCCTAGTTCACCTTAAAGTTTTCCCCAATGTTGTTCCTGCTTTTCCCCAACTATACTACTAAAATACTAAACAGGGTTTAGATTTTGGTTGCTGTGCTAAGGTAGAAAAGTAGATAACGCCCAGACTCTGGATCAGTGTTCATCAATAACTTTGACTATTACAATCAGGGGCGGAAATCCCAGGGGGAATGGGGAATGCATCCCCCCATCCTGGGGGAAACAGAGGGTTACCCCACCAACATAATCATTGTAATTATATTATTTAGCATTTAATTTATATCGTTATGTAGTAAGAGGCATGAAGAGAAATTGTTCTAATAATAGACACAAACTAATTCGATTTTAAGCTTTGAATGATTTTCAATGCCTCACAGTGGTCTGGTCCACTGCCTACCTTCACCAGAACCCATGCACAATTTATGTTACTGTTATAAATGATAAAGCTGCCCTACATTTGGCGCCATAAAATTGTCAATACATGAATACAGTAAGTACATATTTGTTAAGAATATTTGATTTGGTTATTATGTATTTCTTCTGCTTTTAGTATTTCTTTACTTGAAGCTCTAAATATGTTTTTGTAAAGCTAATGTTGCAAACATTGATTTCAGAGCAGTATTTAATATTTAAGACTACAGTCAAGACTAAAGTCATGCTGGAACCACATTCATTATGTTTCGGTGAGATCATGCCATATGCTTTGTGTTTAGAAAGTAAGCACATATACGGTGACATCAGTAGATCATTCTTGGGATTATTAGAATCTGTAGCCTGTATATACACTGCTCACAAAAATAGGCAATATTTAATTTGTTGATTTTTCATTTTGAAATATCCCCTAATTTTGTGAGCAGTATACATTTAACACAATCGTTCCTTTGGTAGCACCTTTGGAATCCCCGTCAATCATTTTCCTTGATAATTTTTACTGTTTGTTTGAACCAAGATTTCCAGAATTACAATACAATGTTCTCAAAGCAACAGGGCACATAGTAAGTGTTCTCTACTTGTTAAGATTGACTATAACATTTGATCTTTATACTAATCACATTCCATACATAAGTGAGCATCTGTAAGTCTGTGTCAACCATGTGTTGTTCCGTAAAAGATTATTTTGTGATCAGTCTGTAAGATTGCATGACTACACTGGAATTATACAAAGCTTTCATTGTAAGATGGACCAGGATTTGACATATGGCCCTGCAACAACAGGGTAATCCTGAACAGCAAAACATTTAGGAAGCAAATTTAATGACATTTTGAGCTTGAGGAGAATGTTAGAACTGCTTAGAATGCTGCCATTGTTATTGGAAAGGGCATAAAAATGATTTTTGTAACTCAGAAACAGAATGAACACAACAGTGGGGGTGGCAGGACAAAAATGGAGGTTTATAACTGGCATATTTGTGTTTATTTGGATTTCTGCATGTGATAAACTCATACTATCACCCTTTATACTATATCACTACTATATTAGTGTGCTGAAAATGATCTGCCTCCTAAATGATCAGATCTTATGTGTTAAGAAATTGTGCATTGCAGAAAATGCACTAATGTGTAGCTATGTAACAAACTTGCTTAATAAATTTAGCCACAGTTTAGTTAGTTTTCCCTTGCCACTTTTGCCCTGGGCTTGCTCAATTTGGGATTGGCCTTTCGACATAATATAATGTTATAAAGTTGCTTTGAGACAATGCACCATTGTGAAATAGCTACATAAATAAATCTCATTTGACTTGATTAAATTTGATCTTTAGAGATGATTTTAGGGGGATGTTTTTAAGATGGTGTGCTCTGGAAGAACATTTGACACTCTTTGAAATATACTTACGACATAATGTGAATTAGGAGACTCAAATCCTTAATTCATAGTTTAGGAGTCATTTCTTACTGTCTTAGGTGTACCGAATTTATTAATGAATGTCATTTCGTTTGTCAGTTACAGGGTCTAAAAATGATCTAGAATGACCACGGGTGAATGGATCTGTACATTTCGAGGTCCATGAATAATCCTAAGGATGAAGGAGAAAGATTCATCCCCCTTTTCACCCTTTCAGCTGTGAATATGGGCTCAGCCTTCAGTCAATATAGCAAGAGCGCCTCTTGCATTTCAATTAGTTTGCTCTTAACCCCGCCCCCTCCCGCTAATCGACACGCCTCCTCAGCGCTTCACACAGCCGCATCATGAGCAGTCTGAGCGCTTCGTGTGTGGATGGATGTACATCTGGAAGAAGAGCGCACAGGATCTAACGCACCTCTCTCGCGTAGAGGGAAAAAAACGAGCTGTTCTTAATAAATCTCGCCATTAATAAATCATCGGTCTGCATTAGGGGACCCGAATCATGGCTGGATTAAGCATCTTACAGGATGCGTTCCTGTGCCGACTATTTATTTATTCGAGATAAATAAACAGAGAGCCTGGAAGCTGAGGTATGTGAGGTTGCAATGCTTTAATTTCATTATGAGTTTTGACACCTGTAGTTTCTGGTTATCTGTCACTAAACTGGTGATCTTTATCGTCCTTCATTAATCCACGTATTATAAAATTAACATTACTTACAATACAATTCATAACTCATGATTAAGTGAATTACTATAAAACAAATATTATAAATGATTAAACTCTGATTGTTCGAATTAACAAATCAATGGTTAGGAAATTTGAAAAAGTAGGGAATTTAAACAGGGAAGTTCATGTTCCAAGTTCATGTAACCTGTACAAAGATTCAATATTTAAGTAATGTTTAAATTAAAAACCAAACTGACACATGGCTGGTTGTTCATGATCTTCCAAAATGTCTTCTATGTTGTTTTTTTTTCTCGTCTATGTTGCCTTTTACCTAAATGATCGCACGTCAGCTGGTAGTCCTCAGTACACCGGGCTCATGTTTTGGCCTGGTCACAGTCCAGTTTTGAAACCAATAGAGAATATTTACTCTCACATTCAACACAAACTATCTGGGAAAGACATTTTTTGCCACTCATCAAATGTCTGGAGCAATTACCATTGAGTGAAACAACAATCGTTTTAGCAATTTTGGGACTGCCCCATTTTTTGTCCAGGTGACAAAATATATATTAACCTGAAATATGTATATAACCTGTAATGGCCTTACACCATTTTATATATATATATATATATATATATATATATATATATATATATATAGA
>JAUZST010009677.1:0-12833 GCA_034779995.1 Parotocinclus haroldoi | reverse complement strand
CGCCTGAGTCGCTACTCGCCGACGTGACGAGTTTTTATCTGCGGTTTTGTGTTCTCTGTTTGTGAAAGTTTCATTCTAGACTGAATTCATTCAAACCCTACGATGAAACCCGAACGTTCTGCAAGTTCTACGGCTAAAATAGTGTCTAAGTACGTCAATAAATACAGCGTCCCTGCTTCACGGATTTTCGTTTATCGCGGGTGGTCCTGGAATGTAAACCCCCCCCCCCCCGGGAAAACCAGGGAACACTGTATATATATATATGTATATATGCCAATACTACTATTATATATACTATATTATATTATATAAAGTGAATTTAGTTGAGTGAGTAATGTTTAATTTGCATAAATACACCGGCCACAAAAATGAGGGGGTTACTTGATAAACGTGAGATATTTTCTGCATCTAAAAATCGGCGCAAAAGCTTATAAAATACCAGACGACAATAAATCCAATCAATAAATGTGTGCACCTGCGCGTCCATTGCCGTGGGGGCACCCCTGGTCTAATCTGACATGTGACCTAATATGGCCGAGCCCTCTGACCTGATAAGCACCTGAGATTTGTGGAACACAAATACGCACGCACTTACACATTTATTATTTAGATTCATGACTTATTCATGACATTTTCTCATTTATGAGCATTTTGTGAGGCAGGAGGAGGGCTCGAAAGGTCAGAGGTTGAGAATGCCTTTTGTGTGCGTGACAGTAATGTGCTTCAGCGTCTTTCCGTTCAGCTCGGTGTGTGTTTAGATGAAAGCGTGACGTTGTTAGCATATATCTAACAAACCTCCGTGTTTGGGTGATGGATGCTCATATCACGAATGTATTACAAGGTTAAACTTTCAGTCTTTAAATCGCCGAGCTCTGAGACAGAGGGTTTAACGGAGTGTACACAAATCTAAATCATCGATCCATTCCATGCTTCATTAAACCCAGCACTGCGGGGTGACTGAACACACACACACACACACACACACACACGCACGCGCGCGCACATGACGAAAGGCTTTTAGGACAAAGTGATTATTTATGAGCTCCAATCAATGCAAATAACCTGCTGAAACCAATTTAAGTCAATCAGAGGGACCCGTCTTATTTAAATCTGAAAGCGCACTGCTCAGATCTGCATCTTCTGTTGTTTTCCTGAATGACAAAAATGCAGCAAACCTTCCAACAAGCCCTGGAGGATCGTCTGGAAGTATGTACTGTCATATTTACTTTTGTTTCCTACAGAAGAACACAGAATATAAATCAAGGAATTACGTTGACCCGCTCCCCGCTAAATGCATAAAAGCCACCTCTGGGTGCCTCCGTAAAGCATGTTTAGATACGTAGCTGCAGGACAAGGCCTCCTGAGACTGGGACGGAACCAGTAAGGCCTCGTTCGGAAGAGCCACACCGCTTGGACTCTGGCTGGAGGTGTCAATTCCGAGGTGACCGAAGAACGCTTTTCCACTTGATCGCAGTCGACGTTGTGAGCAGGGAACAAACAGCACAGGGCACACGGCGGGAACCAGACCAGCACAGTACAGCGGTCCATTGAAGGGTACAGGTGCACACTCGCTCACACTGGGACAGTTTAGAGACATGTTTTTTGGAGTGGAGGAGAAAACTGGAGTGATCAGGGGAACTCACTCAGAGAGGGGCAGGTCCAGGACTCGAGTCGAGTCATGTGACCTCAAAACGGAGAGCAAACGTGACTGTGGTGACATTTCATCAGCTGTTCCCTCACAGATCACTGTGTCTGCATGATTTAGGGTTTCTTTGGCCTCCATAAACACCCCCAGTGTCTTTGTGTCTGTGTGTGTGTGTGTGTGTGTGTGTGTGTGGGCGGGCGGGCGTGCGTGCGTGCGTGCGTGTGGATGGCTCAGGATTTAAATCTCGCCTCTGCCAAGAGTTGCCACTGTTGGGCCCTTAAGAAAAGCCCTTAACCCACAATTGCCTGAATTGTAAGACTGTATAAGTTGTAAGTCACTCGTGTATAGATTTTGTGTGTTGCTGAAATGGCCATTGATGCTAAAAGGGATGTTAAATAAAACCAAACAAACAAAAACACATTTACAACAAACGTCTATTTTGTAAGCCCGAAAGCGTAGCAGGTAATCTTGACGTGTTCCTCTGTCCACTTGGTTTATGTTTAAAATAATTATGATTTTGTAAATCATTTGACTAGAAAAGAAGGTGCAGCTTTGAAATCACTTTAAGAAAAGAGGGCTATTTAATAGAGCTTCGACTGGAGGTATAGCAAACTCCACAGATGTAGAAAGCTGGTGCAATTTTCTTTTAATAATGTCTTTTCCAATACAGGCAAAAGAAATAATGTAAGATTTAAACATGGTCTTTCACAATGGGTCACAATGTAATCAGATGTTTGTGTTCCATCAGACTTCAATTTCATGTAAAATTGTAGTTACTGCATTTTGCCCGTATGCTGCAGTTTAGACATGTCTCCTGTGGATTTAATCAGTCTCACCTCAGCTGTGCAGACCAAAAAACAAGACTTTATGTCTCGGAATTTATTTTCTTTCAAACTACAGGCTGTGAAGATATTACTATCATAACTGCATGGTATCAGTGCTGTCGGGAGTCATCTGTGATAATAGACAATGCTGGACTCACTCACAGGACGGAACAGAAAACATGGCAGGATATGAAGCAAGCATATTAAATACTAAAATCCTCACCTTCTGATCCTCAATGAACTGTAATGTAATTTTTTTAATATATAAATACAAACACACAGATCATGCATCCCACATTGCAGGTTTGCTGGAGCTTTCTTCGTTTTTAGTTACATTGTACTCTACGAGCTGTTTATCATGATCCATTTGTTTTTGTAGGCCTCAAAGCATTTCAGTTTTAATGGTAGCTTTAGTACTATTAGAATAGATTAACAAATGTAACATCAAAATGTGTATAAATGTCGGGACAGGACTAAACATTGGGTCCTGAATTAATTTCCTCTTTTACAGGGGCTACCCAGTGAGCTTATTTTGGTCCAGATCTGCCATGCCTGTGTTTTTCCTCCCTCCACCCCTGAGAAAATTATGTACTAAATTACCTCCCGTGCTTTACCTAACTCAGCGGTATTCTGATCATTTTATCCCCAAACAGATTTTACGAACAGTTGATAATACGTAACATCACGTCGAGAAAACAGTGGCTTTTTTTTCTCCACTGGTTTTCACCATATATATTAAGAAATGTAACAAAGTCAGTCATAGGCATTCTGGCACTACAGATGGAGGCTTTAAAAAGTCACTGCACTTTTTAATGGCATTTACAGATATACATCCATTTACATTTAAGTATGTACATAATATACTTATTTAATAATATACTTGTAAGTATTGATTAAAGTTTTTAATGAAATATGCAAATGCAGTTTCAGTTTTCACTTAGGAGGTGAGAGTTAAGTTGCCATTTGAAGAAAGCAAAAGACACAGCAATTCTGACATTTGGTAGAATTAGATTTTACTCCCTGGGTGCCAGTACAGAAAAGAGTTAAAGAGTTGTTATTTATGAGATAATGAGAAAAATGTTGATGCTCCTTGTTGTGGGATCAAATGTCTTAATCAGGACTACCTCACCCACAGCATACAACCTACAAGGAACTCTCCTGCAAGAGGTTTTTTTTTTTTTTTAACCTTCTGGTTTTAAAAGATTTATCACAGAAGAGGCGTCTAAAAAATCCATCGCAGATGATTACCTATATAAACCTATACCTATTTCAATCCATTACTAATGAGGTTTTATTTTTGCTTTCCTATCTGACCAAGTTTAAGCGAGGATGGTTAAGGCTGTGTGCACAAGATAATTAGATAATGAATATGTTTGTGCTCTGTGCTGACAAGAAAATTAGATCATTGGTCACTACGTTCACAAGTACATAAAATAACGAATCATTTAGTCTATGTTCAGAAGAACATGAGATAATGAATAATTTAGGCTATCGTCACAAGTCCGTTACATAATTTGTCTTTTTCGCTATGCACACAAGAAGATTAGATACTATTTAACTTAGGGTGTGTTCACAGGAACACTTTTTTATGAAAGAGACATAGAAGTGGTCTTAACATTTGAGTTCAGTGAGAACCATATACTGATTGACAGCATTTGAAAATTCACTAAGAACTTCTAAAGCCATGGTCTGATGTAACCATATCCCAGCCGAAATAAACAGAACCAAATGTCAGCGCACATCAGCATGTGGTTTGACACTAAAAAATGTCTTTCTGAACTAACTTCAATGTGATTCATGTCTTTATTTAGACGATAACTTTGTGCAGTGTTGAAATACTGGTAGAGATCACAGATCAAGAAACCCAAGTTTAAGCCCTGCCGCTGGTTTCTACCTGTTGATTTTTCTGTTGTCTCCCTGTGAAATTTTTCTGGCATGCAGATATGTCGATTTCCAACTGTCAGGTTTTTCCCCGCTCCAGGATACAGGGTGTGGGGTTTTAGGATATGTGGAGTGATGTTTGTGTATAAAATGTGGTGTTTCTGCTGGTTTCTGCAGCAACTTCTGAAGATCCGTGATGACCTGAAACAGAGGGAGACCGAGCTGGAAAAGAGTACAGAAGAAAAGCATCAGCTAGAGAGTCAGATCCAAAGCCTTAAAGAAAAAATTCAAGCCTTCCCTGCATCACACACACTGCCTGTGAGTAACACATATGCACACACAGACACACACACACACACTGCTCTGGGTAAAGTTGTCCATCACTGTCTACGGCTGAGGCTGCAATAAAAAACATCTTCCTTTTTCTCTTTATTTTCTCCACACTGTGTGTTTAGTCCCATAAAGATGAAGGGAAGGCAGGAGATGGAAGATGAAAGCTGTAATTTTCTGTACACTCTATTAATGAGTCTAATTAAAGAGTCTAGCCTCATTAGATCTGAGCGTAGATTGAGACTATTCAAATGAAAAGCTCAAAACCAATCCCCTTAAATTAGTTTGGATCGCATATCGGATAGTTTGGCTGGAAATTAAAAGGCTATTTTCTTAGGAATTCTGAATCCATTACCAGACCAACAAGCTATCCTCATATGTACAGGCAGCTCCAGAATTATTGGCATTCTTGCTTGGAGATAGTTTAAATGAAAACATAAAAAATTGCTTTTTGCTTTTGTACAAAAAGATGTATTACAACTAGTGGCACCCCTTCCTTTGCCTAGCATAACTGACACTATTCTAACCCACCCTATGTAAATTCTCTCCAGATCTTCCAGCATCCTCTCTTCATTTACATTTACAGTATTTAGCAGGCGCCCTTATCCAGAGCGACTTAGGAGCCAAAACAGAGAAGAGTCTAGATGAGTGCCTTCCTTTTCCCCTCAGAGACGGGGGGACCAGTCGAGCAGTTCAATCTACAGGTTTTCAATGGGTATAGGTCTTTTGCCCCTGACTTTTGAACATGGTTAACGCAAGGATTCTTTTTGCACGTTACAGTTTTTAGTGGTGTCAGCGAATGCAACTTTGTATTGTGGTGCTGGACAAAGTTTTGCCAAAGCAATCCCTTAGACATAGACTTTTTTGTTGTCACTTGTATTTGTTATACAGTGAAATTCTTTGTGCAAACTTCCAGCTGTGATATATACATGAGAAAAGAAGAAAATAAAATAGTATAATAATAAAATATAAAAACGATTTGTAAGCTAAGTATATATTTACAATGGATGTACGTGATGAATGTGATGTGAGTGTAAAGTGTGGTGGTGCTTTAAGGTTGTGGGTGGGGGGTGGGACTGATTTGGGTGATTTATGGTCCATGTGTGGGGATTGTCTGACTGAGGGTCCGAATAGCCTGCGGAAAGAAGCTTCTTCTCATTCTCTCTGTCTTGGTCATGAGAGTGCGGTAGCGTTTACCTGACCTCGGCAGGAAGAAGAGTCCGTGGTTAGAATGGCTTGGGTCCTTCACTATTTTCCTGGACTTGGTACAGCACTGCTTATTGTAGATGGTCTGCAGGACAGAGAGCTGTGTGTGTGTGATGAGTTCAGCTGATCGCACCACCCTCTGAAGAGCCCATCTGTCCTGTACAGTGCTGTTCCCAAACCAGGCTGTGATGTTCCCGGTGAGGATACTTCCTATGATACAGGTGTAGAAGTTCTTCAGGACGTTGTTGGAAAGTCTCTCAAGCGTCTAAGATGGTACAGACGTTGTCGACCCTTCTTCATCAGGCTATCGATGTGTTGTGTCCATGTCAGGTCCTGTGTAATGTGCACCCCGAGGTATTTGAAGCTTTCCACCCATTCTAAATCTGCTCCCCGGATTCGAACAGGGTGGTAGCATCTCTCCTGCCTCTTAGCGAAGTCTACAATCAGCTCTTTTATCTTGTTTGTGTTGATGAGGAGGCACCAGGTCTCCAGGTTTGCAGTTTTCTCGAGATAGGCCTGCTAATTGTTGTTTGTGATCAGGCCCATCACAACAGTGTCATCGTCGAACTTGACAATGGTGATAGAGCTCGACGTGGCAACGCAGTCGAGGGAGTACAGTGAGTACAGGAGAGGGCTCAGTACACAGCCTTGGGGTACTCCTGTGCTGAGGGTTAGGGATGGTGAGATGTGCTTCCCCACCCTCACTGTCTGTTGTCTGTTGGTTAAGATCCATTTGCACAGTGGTGGGTTGATGCTGAGGCTCTCCAGCTTATCAGTGAGTTTGGAGGGAATAATCGTGTTAAATGCTGAGCTGAAGTCAACAAACAGCATTTTATCACAATTGCCCCTCCCAGTGTCCAGGTGTGTGTGTGCAGTGTGTAACAGACAATTCACTGCATCATCTGTGGATCTGTTTTATAAATAAATACTGTAAATGTAAATGTTTTGTCTATATGCAAACTGAAGTGGGTCCAGTGTTGCCGGATGTGATGAAGTTCCTGATGAGTCTCTCGAAGCACTTCATCACAATGGGGGTCAGGGCAATTGGCCGATAGTCATTCAGGCATGTGGGCTGTTGTTTCTTCGGCACAGCCTTGCCCGTGTGGTTATATTAGCTATGGCTGAATGTCTGTTCTTGATGGAGTGGTGTCTGAGGGAGATCACGAGTGTTCAGAATTTAAGAAGCTTAAGAACTTGTTCTTTACAGACAGAAATTTTTCATTTCATTTAATGATATTATTCCCTATAGAGGGAGAAGAATGCAAGCAATCATTGTTTTTTATATTTGTTGGATATAAGAGAAACTGGATATCCTCCGGCCATCTTTAGCCTTTCCTGGATGCTGCTTTTGTACCAAGCCATGATTTCAATCACCTGTTTGAAATCACATCATTATTTTTTTTTACTAATTCATTACTATCTCTAAATTGCCCCCTTGCAACTTTTTGGGAAAGTGTTGCACATCTGAAACGCAGGAATACATGTTTATTCGCAAATAAAATAAAATTGACCAGGCAAAACTCCTGGGTTCATGCTTTCCTCAATGAAATACATTTCAACATTAATGTAAAAAACACTGCATTTTTAATTAGCATTTTCCCTTTCACTCCACCTTTGTCTGATTTAGGACTGTACAATATCATAAATAATTCACCATATTTTGCATTGATAATGAAGTTCTTTTTCGTGTAGCCTTTCTTCTTTGCCTGTCTATATGGCCAGTTTTAGCACTAGCACATGCTGAATCCTTAACCCTTGCATTTGTAAATAAGTGACAGAAAATAATTGCTTCTGGCTTTCCACATCGTTTGTTTGACATGGATGCGATGTGAGGATTTTTAGATTTGGTGACCTCATCTTTTAAAAATACTGAAAGGAACATACTCTATAATGTTCAAGGGTTTCACTTTTTTCCTTCACTTATACCCTGTGTTACAGTAGGTACAGCAGGGTAACACCTACTCAGTACAAGTACTTCTTCTTCTTCTGGGGTTAATATGGATGTTTGCAGAAGGAAAGCCTAACATGATATAACTCTACTGATATTCTGTAATTAAAAAACTACAATTGACAATGGTTTAATTTTGTTTCCACATATGCACCTAGAGCATCTACTGTCTTGAAAACAGTGACATTTTGCAGTTATTTAGCATTCATAAGACATCTAATAGAGTACAGACTTGGCCAAAAGTTTTGCGAATGGCACAAATTTTGGAGACAATTTGTATTTACTCCAGATTGTGAAGAGTTATCAGATGAATTATAGTTAATTGCAAAGTCATTCCCTGCCATGAGCTTATCAAAATCACTGCAGTCCAGCCTCTGTATTTCAGCTCTACAAAATGGCTTGCTAATATAATTTCAGTGATGATTTTTTTTTGGCTCAAGAGAAAAGGTTAATGATGACAAGACAGCTGATATCACTCTGTCATGCGGTTTAGAATAGCAGAGTGGTTGCTTTGAAAGGCTAGTGGTGCTTTAAAGTTTTCTGTTTTTAACCATGGTTACCCTGCCAAGGAAACACGAGCAGTCATCATTGCATTGCATCAAAAGGTCTTTTGGAGAATGGCTTGGTGTCAAGAAGTAAAAAAAAATAATCAATTTCTGTTAGAGAAAAGCATCAAGGACACACTGACATTCTGCAGGAAGTATAGGGATTGAACTGGAATAAAATTATTTTTTCAGATGAAGCCCCCTTCAGACTATTTGGGACATCTGTTTTATATAGAATGTTAATAATGTTATTACCCAAGTTATTACCCAAGTGAGGATGGGTTTCCCTTCTGAGTCTGGTTCCTCTCAAGGTTTCTTCCTCTTAATCTAAGGGAGTTTTTTCTTACCACTGTCGCCATTGGCTCATTGGTTCATTAGGGACAAATAAAATTCAATTTGTGTTTATACATCAATGTAAAGCTGCTTTGCGACAATGTCTATTGTAAAAATCGCTATACAAATAAAATTGAATTGAATTGAATCTGGAAAAATGATTGTCTGGAGAAGACAAGGGTACCATGAGTCTAGTGTCATACCAACAATAAAGCATCCTCAGACCATTCATGCAGGGGAGTGGGGTCATTATTTGTTTTTCCTAGGAACACGAATAAGGAATGGTATCAAAACATCCTCCAAGAGCAACTTCTCCCAACAATTCAGTGAAAAATTTGAGATGAACAATGCTTTTTCCAGCATGATGGAGCACCAAGTGGCTTGTTAAAAAAATAATAAATTTTAGTAAAGTCAACAGTAAAAATTAAGTTTTTGCTTAAACTGGATGTATTTGTCAATAAAAAGTTCAAAATCATACGGAATGCTTACAGTTGTACTTGATTCTAAAATTATAAACATCTCACAAACGGCTCTAAAGAGTGAAACGCAAAATGTGTGCCATTCTCAAATTCTTTGCCATGGCTGTACTGGACAGACTACTTCCCTTATTAAGCAGAAGACTAAGATTACACTGGAAACCAATAATAGTTCTTACATATCTTCCAGTCCTATAAAGAATGTCATATTCTGATAAATGGCACCTTTTCCTTGCTGTGCTATTAATGATGCACGTTGGTCGCAGCTGCAAAAGAAAAAGTTAACTAGCTAGGATTTGCTGTCAACCTGTATTCCCTCCAAGCTGTCATTACACAAGGAATGTCAGTAATTGCCTGATTTTTGCTGCACTCTTATAAAAAACCTAGCAGTTGAAAAATCTGGCTTGTCCTGTGCTTAGCTGGCACTGTAACCCTGCTGTGACCTTGTCGAATTCAGAGTTGGCCTCGAGCTTTGCATGCTGCATTAATGAGAATGTATAATTCCTCCCTATCATACAGCTATTATACTCACCAGTGTTTTCTGCTAGCTTTCAGTTAGCTCAGTTTCTCCAGGGCTTTTATCAGGGCACACAGTGGACAGTTTGCCTACAGGACATTTTTCTCGAACAAGGGCAGTGAGCCAAGAGAAAACTGGTGACTTCAATCTAATTGAGCCAAATGTTACATTCCAGTATTTGCTTGTTATCTTGTAGAAACAGGCTTGATTAAATCTGCTTTCTTAGCAGTATGAAGCAGGCGAGCTTAGCATTAAGCTCCATTTTCTCCTGTCGTTGAGTTCAGGGATTGCACCTTGTGACTGGCTGATGGTAGATAAAGCAGAGCAGGCAGAGTGACAGATATGCTGCCAGCTGCTGTAATGCTGATGCTCCTGATGAGATTAGTGTGAGAGTCAGTGGTGAGTGGCAGAGGTAAGGCCATGCAAACTTAATATCCAGATGAATCAGATCTGGTAATGGAGCCAAAAAGTATATCAATTTGCTGCTTGTTTCTATGGTAGATGGGCACGAGCTGTCTGTTTTTCTTCGTTTCCGAGTGTTGCTGTACTATTTGCTCTTAAAAATACTGTATCTTTCTGTGCCGTCATGTCAGGTTAACCAGGTGATATTACACCTTAGTTTGTGATTTGTCACTCCATATTATTCATGTTTGATTCAATGGTGAATAATCTCAGGGGGCTCTGACATGTGACTGTCCCTTTACAGAACTCCATTTGTAAACGTAGTCTTCAGCAGTGCACTTCTCCCTCTCTCTTGTGTGCTTTCCGTGTGCGCTCTAAAGTCGTTTGGGTTTAATCTTTCAACACGTTCCTGATGTTAACTACACCATTAGCTTCATATTACACTGCTTCACAACCTCCTAATATTTCTCTGGTAAACTTGTTAATGACTGAAATAAAATAATTATGAAGGCCCTTTTAGTTTTAAATGTTTTTGTAATGGGAAGCTTCCATATTTTAGCATTTCCTTTTTATTTCAGTATTTTAACACGGTGCAAGTGGTTCTACTTCACGTCTCTCTCAATGCAATCGTCTTCAGAAGCTCCTCTAAATGTTTCTTTAATTTAGGATGTATATGTTTAATCTACCCATGTGACTGAATGGGAATGTATGAGTACATAAACCACAGGCGGCTAACATTGGACCATTTTTCTGTGTGTCTAGGAGCATGTGTTAACAGCAGGCAGGGATCCTGGGTGTTTTTGAATTGGGCAGGGTTGTGCTGGGTAAAGTTAATGTTGGGTGACCGCATCACACATGATGTCTTGTTTACTATATGGGCTTACACCAAAGGGTAGAACATAGCAGCTTTAATTCACTGATCTAATAGAGGTGTCAATTCAGACAAGGCTGTAACCAACTATGGTTTGTAGTCCAAAAGAGCATGCTCAGTAAGAAAGGATGATTCAAGTGGCTTTTGCATTCCAGTCAACCAACAAGGGTAAGAAGTGAATAAATGAATAAAGAAATGTAGTCCTGCCATACCATTCTAGCACTAACTGTAGATGTTTATGCCAGCTAAACATTGCTGCTAAACATTGTAGTTATCACATTTTACAAAGCATGCCAAAACTAAAAGTCATTGCTACGCTTAGCCAGACAATAGAGACAAACAGAGATGGCGAACACACAGAAGTTACAGAACCAAGACTTGAGTTCAGTACACAAACAAACTCTGAAAGTATGTGACTGACTGTTGTAGATAATAGGGTAAATAGAAGGCCATTCAATGTCATTCAAACAAAAATAACAAATTAAAGCTCAAAAACAACCATTGATTTTTTTTGGTTCATTGTGGAATTTGAATGTCTGTTCATTGCACCCTGATAGAAAACAGCATACAGTGACATATCATGTATGGGGTTCTTTTAAGCTTGCTTGATTCCAATGTATGCCAGAGAGACACTGTGTGTGTGTGTGTGTGTGTGTGTGTGTGTGTGTGTGTGTGTGTGTGTGTGTGTGTGTGTATTACTGAAAGTTCTTATTGTGTTTTTAATTGCCTTTAGCTCGAGAGGCCAGAGCAAGAAGAAAGAGCCAGCGACGAAAGCACAAATCATTCCAATGTAAGCAACTCTTAACACTCTCTATATAAATTCATTATGATTCAGAACTAGTAATATCTTATTTTACCAGCCACTAGTTCCCCTCTTCTCTCTCTACCTTCCATTCTCACTTTCCTTCATTCATTCTCCTTCCGTACTCCTTTTATATGCTGCCCTGCTCTGTCCGCTTGCTTCCTATTTTTTGCCAATAGCACTCCATCACATCAGTTATTCCTGTCCTGCTCTGTCCTCTCCCCGTTCCCCCTCTACCTCTGTTGCTCCGGTACTGGTCTCGGCCAATAAAGTGACAGATCATTAGAGGGCAGTCGAGCGAAGGTGGTGGCATAAATCATTCCGACACAACCTCAGATACGGTGACGAGAAGGACGGGAGTGTGGGGCAGAGAAGAAGGTGATTTACAAGTCCGAGACTAGCATAACTCAGGCTGTCCATAGGTTTACATAGGTTCACTCCATCAGTTCATATCAGCCTGTATACAACTTGCTGGCACACCTATTGCCTATGCTAATGCTCCCTCATTTGTGCACACTAGCCATGTCTCTCTCTCCCTCTCTCTCTCTCTCTCCCTCTCTCTCTCTCTGTCTCCGTCTCTCTTTCTCTCTTCTGTCTGTCAGAATTTTCATTTTTCATTAATATAAATTCCAGTAGATTTACATGAGCCTGAAATTGTGATTTGTTACTGTTTCCTCGTCCTGTAGGAGGCAGCAGCTTCAGCAGTGGTGTCCTGCAGTCAGGAGAAAGAGGGTGTTCCAGACAAGGGTCCACCAAGTCCTGTAAAGTCTGAGAGAGAAGCCCTGCTTGTGGGTATGTATCATGTATCAGGGCCATGGGGAGTATGTTTGCATGTGTGTGACTGGGTGGTGTTTCACTTTTTGTCCTACAGAACAGTTAAACAAGGTAGGTTAAACAGTCAAACAGTCACAAAGCGGTTTTAGGAAAAGGCAAGCCCAGACCACAAAGCCAGACTTCAGAGACTAAAACAGGTTGAAATGAATTGTAACAGTTTATAGACATTGCATATATATATATATATATATATATATATATATATATATATATAAAATA
>JAUZST010009676.1:0-12834 GCA_034779995.1 Parotocinclus haroldoi | reverse complement strand
TTTGAATTCCAGGTTGTGAGGTAACAAAATGTGAAAAATGTAAAGGGGGGTGAATACTTTCGCAAGGCACTGTATCTAGTCCAAGAATGAGCTAACAAGCAAGTGAGCAGCATTTATGCATGTTCATAGCTGCAACATCCAGAGTTAAAATACTGATTTTTATTTCCTATTATAACGTATTATAATTTTAAGACCATGGTTGATAAGGCGAAACGGACATTGATCAGATGCTTGTTAAATGGCACTTGCGTAGCACATACATAGTTATGAAAAAATACACAGAAGATCGTGAAATCTCTGCTGGCAGAATCACATAATATCAGTCATGTTTTTATTAAAAATTTGGAAAACAAGTTTTGTCCGAATTCAAGTCATTTACATTCATTCTTATAAATACATGCATGGTCCAAAAATGTAGGCACTATAGTATACTGCACATTTGTGCTTAGCATCTAAATCTAAAACCATAGGCATTAATATGGATTAATATAGAATATGGGATATCGATGGAAGCCCCACAAACACACACACAAACACACACACTCATGCACACGCACACACGCACGCACACACGCACGCACGCACGCACACACACCCTTATAATAATGACTGCTGTTCCAGCCTCCACTCTTTTGAAAAGGTTTAGATTGTGAAACATGACCTCAGATAGTTTCTTTCTTTCGCTCAAAGGTATTTAAGCTATTGAGCTATGCCTGCTTCAGTCAAGTTTATACAAACAGCAATAGCAATTTTCTTTTGGACCATGCAGCAGACTGCGGCCCTTTCCAGACTGCTGTCACAAAATGTAGAGCAAATAATTTTTAAGAACTTCATTTCTTTTCACTGGAAATTCACACACAACATCAAAGTTATTATCTATTACGCATATGCGCCATTTAATGTCCATCTGATGACTGTCCAATCGGTTTTACAACCAAGGTGTTACAAACTATTATAGATTATAATAGGAAATTAAAATCTGTTAATTAATTACGGACACTGTGGCCATAAACAGACTCCAAATGGCAGAGACACTGTAGAGAGCTACCTGACATGCCTTACTTGCCTCAAGAACCAATAAGCTCTGGCCACTTCGTTTTTTTTTTTTGTTTGTTTTTTGCTAATCTACATTATATGCAAAATTCATTTTTTTATCTTGTCCCTGAATTTTTCACAGATCCTCACTTATGTGGTATTAAAATAATCAGCAGTGTTTGTGGTTTCATATTTATCAAAAATGATCGTATTGAGAAAGCATAGCCACCACATCTCTATCAAGCATACTGAGGTGAAGCTTAAACTACATAGCATTACAAAACACTAATTAGGTCAATTGACAACATGATTGGGTATATAAAGAGCTTCTCAGAGTGTCAGTGTCTCTCAGAAGCCAAGATGGTAAGAGGATCACCAATTCTACCATTGTTGCTCAGAAAGATAGTGCAGCAATACCAGAATGGTGTTACCCAGCGTAAAATAGCAAAGACTTTTAAGTTATCATCATCAACCGTGCATAACATCATCAAAAGATTCAGAGAATCTGGAACAATCGCTGTGCGTAAGGGTCAAGGCCATAAAACTCTACTGGATGCTCGTGATCTCCGGGCCCTTAAACGTCACAGCACCTCAAACAGGAAGGCCACTGTCAAGGAAATACTTTCAGAAAGTATTGTTAATGAACACAATCCACCGTGCCAGCCGCCATGCCAGCTGAAACTCTACACTGCACAGAGGAAGCCATTTCTAAGCAAGCTCCACAAGCTCAGACGTTTGCACCGGGCCAGGGGTCATTTAAAATACAGCGTGGCAAAATGGAAGACTGCTCTGTGGTCAGAGTCACGATTTGAAGTTCTTTATGGAACACTGGGACGCCGTGTCAACCTCAAAATTGCAGATATGTCATTTTGCAATATTTAATATTTAATCATTTTGTGAGCAGTGTATTAGTATTCCTGGGTCCTTGAGCAACTCTTGGAACTGTAAGTCACTCTGGGCAAGAACTTCTGCTAAAACCTCTACATGTAAATGAAAATTGTTGCACAGCAACATTTTACTGGAGCACTGGAGACCAACAACCATTCATGACAGACTAACATGGGTCTGATGACAGCCTTGCAGCAAAGACTCGATGCTAGAACTCTGAGCCACTATACAGAATCGAGACAGATTGCAATAATTAATTGGCTTGTCCTGTTGCCAGATTTATCGCTAATCAAGCATTTATGATTTAGGTTCATTCATAAACCTATGATTCTGCAGAATCCACAGACCCAGCTGTAACATTTTTAGGCAAATGTAAGGAACTATAAGGAACCTGTTTGCTTCTATACCCAACAGTATCTTATATCCAGGCTAGTGGCAGCCTAACAGGGGACTAGAGCCTCAATGAATGACAAATCCTCAATCCATTTCCATTGCTACTGTAATCACCTACATATATCATCATCATCACATTCACACATATTTAAGGTTCACTCGATTCCAGCAGCTCCTTCTTGTTGAGTTTTTCTTTATGCCAATACGTGCATAAACATGAGCTTTATCAGATGGGCCGATATCCACTAGACTCTCTGATTCAATCTCAGCTTAAATGCTTTCTCAGTGCTATTCTGCCCTGCTAGCCTGCCGCAGCTCCTCCTGTAAATATTGTACACTTTTGCAAGTATCCTCCTTGTACGGACAGAATACGTTAGAATTACATAATTTGCACATCTGTCCATCCCTTTTTCCTGTCTGTTGAAACAGTTCTGTTGCTGTTTCTGAGTAATTTATACAGAGGAAGAGATGGAAACATGTTGAGACACACTTTCTTTCACTGAATAAGACCCGATCTCCTTCACACACCCAGGTAAGCCGCTTTATGCTTTAAAATGCATGTTTTGGTTTGTTTTTGCCCGTATTGTAATGTCAGTTCTGATCAGCCATAGATGCTTTAGCCTTCAAATAATTCTTTTTTTTTTTTTTCCTCTTGCCTTTTTTTTTCTTTTCTTGACATCTGTGATTTGCATTGTCACTAAAAATCACAGCGCGCAGCTGCTGTTATACACTCAGTAGACAACATTTGACAGTGTCAATATTATAATGTAATTCAGATCATCGTTACTGACTGAAAAATCTAATCTTAGAGCAAAAATTTGCTCTAGGCTCTTATCTTGCTCTTAGCTCTTCCGTAATCACAGACTGCCTATGGAAACGTTTGTATTCTAACTGGATGGTAACTAGTTGACCCACTTACTTTGCCTAAATAAATGCTGTCATTCATTTATCTCTTCATAATAATCTGTTGTCTAATATTGCATGACATATATCAGAGCCCCTTTGAACGTTAAAGTGAGGCTAATTTATTCAACATATAAATGATTCTAATTCACAACGCGACATTACAGTTACATTACCCGATGTTCTTATTGAGCACTAAGAGGCAAATCAATTTGCAAATAAATCGATGTGATAGGCCACTCGTGGTCATAGGACATGTTACCTTGGTTTTCTGATTATGTGCAGAAATCACTTCATCCATTTAGCCATCCATCCACCCATCCTAACTCTTAGCATGACTTTAAACAAAGTGCCAATCAGCCACACACACACACATGTACACGGACATGTTAGAGACACCAGGTGGTCATGTCCTTGGAACATGACAGGAATCCAAAGAAGCCAGAAGAGGCACACGCAGACACAAACATACAGATAGAGCTTGGGCAGTTAATCTCCTGGGCACTGAATCCACTGCATCACCGTGCCACTCAACAAACTTAAACAGCATTTTTTAACCACTCAGTCCTAGTCAGAGTCGACGGAAAGGCGGTTCCTAGCTGGGGGCACAGGGTGCGAAGCAGGAACAACCCTAGAGAGGGTGTCAATCCATCATAGGGCACATATTCATACACACACATTCATACATACTCGCACATACATGCACACACTAAGGGCACTTTAGAGACACTAATTTACGAAAAACGCATGTCTTTGGGGCGTGGGAGGAAGACAGCGTCAACCACTGCACCACCGTACTGCCCGGCTAAACTTTTTTTTTTTTTTTTGCGATTTGGATATTGAATGGTCCATTCCAAACAAAAATTCTGACTGCGAACATTTGTAAAACCTGTACAGGTATTACCCTACCTCAAGAATCCAGACCTCAAACAAAGCTGAATTTAAAGTGCCTTTCAGAAACCGAAAAAAAAAAAAAAAGATTGAATTCTGAGGTTCCACTGTATATAAATTAAGGAATGCGAAAGAAGGCCAATACATGGAATGTGTCTGAATACTGTGCATACTGTACAGTTCTATACTCACAGCATTACGTGTTAAAAGGTTAACGGATGGATTGAAATAAATATTTTGCCACTGAAAGTCCAGTCCAAATAATAATTCAAAGAAACAAATTGAACTAATTACTTGGATTGGGAGTCTTACCTTGTATTTGTTTTTAGGTTTACTGCACTGTAAGTGCTTTCTGGTTTGTGACAAATGCTTATTAAGATGAACGGACTTCCTTTCTAAGGCATTGACGCTAGAGATGTGGGTTTGCTAATGGACTCAGCTAATGATTAACTACATCTAAATGAGAAGGAAGTGATTTTAAATGTTGCCTCAGCTCTCAGAGGAGTTGAAACCAGGTTTCTATTGTATGGCAAGGATGGCTGGGTTTAGCCATGAGCAAATTTCCTCTTCACTTAAAGCCATTATGGATAGCTGTTGGACCAACACAATGCAATAACAGGTTATAGGTTAATGGAGATTCTATTGAGACTCTATGCGTCACGCAAACACACATTAAAAAGATCATCACAAAAAAAGTCTCATTTCAATTCGGGTTACCATTTCGTGTGACCAGGGTGCCCAAACTTCCATAAACAAAGCAGACAATATGACCAACTACAGTGGTTCGTATGATCTTCTCACTTTCCCAGCCCAGACTGTGCCTGCAAACATTCCCTAACGCGTCCCGCCTTTAATTGCATGGGTGTGTATTCGTACGTGCCATACCCTGAGTTACCATTTATAGGCACATGAGCCTGAATTTGATTCCGGGGGTAAGAAAGTGAATGAGTGACAGTGTCAGTGGGCATTACACGTAATAAGAAAACATACATTTGGGTTGAAGAACTCAAGTGATGCAGAAGCAATTCACTAACCCTTCACCCTTTTACATATACAATGGCACAGGAGGCCCAGAAAGGGGAAGCCCCTGCATTGGCACTGTAACAGTGACCATAGACTATCCCCGTTAGGGAATCTAGTTCCTTCTGGGGGATGCCTAGATGTTCTCACACAAACTCTTATATTATATAGACATAATCCATATTGTAGTTCCTGGGTCTGCCCTGATGTTACTTCCAAATGAACATGATTAAATGTAAACCTACGATTAAGCCGATGCCCTTATTCAGCGCGACTTGACGGAGATGGGATCTGAACCGAGAACCTTCTGGCTCATAGTCCAGTACGTTGCCAGATGCCTGCTACGCGCAGTCCTACATATATAAATATTGGCACCAATCAGATGCCACTTAATAAAGGTCATAAACTTATCATTTGCTACAGATAAACATTGATTTTCTCTTTGTTCTTTTCAGCCTGCAACACGTGAGCTGCCACCAACCGCACAAACGCACCGAACCAACCCACCCTGCAATAAGCAATCCAAATGGCAAGCCTAAATATCACCCTGCCCCCTTTCCCCTCTAACCTGACTCCCACAGTTGTGGCTTCCTCCACGTCTCTGCCACCGTCCGCTCAGCTAGGGCTGGGCATTTTGACCGTGGCCTTCGTCATTGGTTTCCCAGGGAACCTCTTCGTAGTGTGGACGGTGCTGTGTCGTGTTCGGAAGCGCTCCGTGACTTGTCTTCTCATCCTTAATCTGGCCATGGCCGACGCATTCGTGCTCCTGAGCGCCCCCTTATTTATGCGCTACCTAGTCAGTGGGAAAGGCTGGGAATTTGGTGGCGCCATGTGCAAGACTGTGCATTACCTGTGCTGCGTCAACATGTACATCTCCATTTACCTGATCTGTCTGATGAGCCTGGACCGCTGTCTGGCCGTCAACATGCCCTTCTTGTCCCAGAGACTGAGGAATACTAGAACTCTTTATGTAGTCATGCTGGGTATCTGGGTCCTGGCCTTCCTCTTTGCACTGCCCATGCCCTTCTATCGCAGGTAATTGTGCAGGCAATTTGCTCAGTGTTGTGAGTGTTCATGTAAACTGCAAGAAATCCAAACTAAAACTAGGTATCTACTAAATCCTTAGCATAGCTACAGGACTACTGAAGGATATTAGTTTTATTTATATACATATACATATATTACTGGGCTGCCCCGGTATTAGTGGATTAGACACAGCAGTGCTGCTGGAGTTCTGAAACATTATGCACACTCACTGCCCCAATGTTTAGACTTGCCAACCTTGTTGGTCCACCCTGTAGATGCAAAGTCAGACAGGGTAGCTCATCTGCTGGATAGACATTTTTGGCTGGTAGACCATTTTCAAACGTTTCAAAACTCCAGCAGCACTGCTTTATCTGAGCCACTCGTACCAGAGCCGCGCACGCAAACATGCCACCATCACATCAGTGTCAGTGCAGTGCTAAGAATGACCCACCACCCGTACTGTACCTGATTTGTGCTGGTCCTGTGGGGGTCCAGCATACACAGAGCAACAGCGTGTGTAATTTACAGTGTGTATTTGTAGAACTACAAAGCGCACCAGCACTGGAAGCGAAACTCATAACTTAACCTTAAAACTCTACAACGCAAGCCTGTTCTTTGGGTCTCTAATGCGTTTCCCACTTTGTTCCAGCAGCCACGTAAAACTTACAGAGAACGTGTCTGTGCACCACTGTATCCTGTTCCACTGGGGCAGTGCGGGACATGCCACCTTTCAGTACCTGATGGAGACAGTCGTGGGCTTCCTGTTTCCCTTCAGCTTCATCGTGTCATGCTACTGCTCTGTCATCTGCCGTCTGCGCAGCGCCATGTTTCACGGGCGTGTGAAGGGAAGCCTCCTCATCCTCCTCATCATCAGCGCCTTTGCCATCTTCTGGCTTCCCTATCACTTTATTAACATTTTACAGGTATTACGCACAATGTCTATTATACGCTTATTGGAATAATACAACCATCAGATGATAGCATATGGTAACATGTATACCAGTTGGATAAAGAAGGGAAACTAGGAGGTCATAAACTTGGGTTTAGGGAAGAGCTAGTGCTTTTTTTTTTTTTTAACATTTAACTTTTGGTTATCGCTGGCAGAAACCATGGAATCACCAAACACAAAAGAGGATGATCATGCATATTTTACTTTGTAGAAAATAAATAGAAAAGTCACAGAGATGACATGAAACATCTGCATATTCTGTCGCTATGAAGCATACCTTCAACAAATTCAGATAAATTCTTAGAAATATTTGTTTTTTTTTTGATTGAGTGAGGAACAAAAATGGAATCATCAATGTTGAGGAAATATTACGAAATCATCATCATCATAAAAAAAAAAATCTTTTAAAATCATCATATTATTATAGCATTATTATATTTTGTTGCTCCTTCTTGGGCTTTTAGGATGGATTGAAATTCCATTTGAAATCAGATATGGACTGGCCATGTTATTTATTTTTTCAACTGAAAATAGAGTTCCAAATCTCAGCAGTTTACTGCTTAACACCTGATCATACCTGAACTAACTAACTAATCAAAGGATTGAGGGTTCAACTGTGTAGCTGTCGGTTTGCTCCTGAGCTGCTGTGTACTCCAGCACTGTATACCCAAATTCAAAACAAGCTTGAATCTGCAAACAAGAGCACACTATTGAGTTTTAAATCCGAATAACAATCAATATTAAGCCTGTTTTTGCCATTTGTTTTGATCCAGGTTATTGGACTGCTGCACAGCGACTCTGTTTTAGCTGTGGCAAAGACTGCCCGTCCCAATGTGACTGCATTTGCATTCCTAAGCAGCAGCGTGAACCCTGTGCTCTACGTATTTGCCGGTAGCTCACACATCCGGCAAGCCGGCCTTGGCTTCATGGCCAAGCTCCTCGATGGCACCAACTCAGAACACACCTCCAGCTCAGGGCGCCGTTCCACGGTCCACACGGACAGCTCGGGCCTGTCAAAACTGTCTCTGAAATCCTTTCGGAGTGGATGTGGATCTCGGACAAAGAGCTCTGGAGAGGATGAAAGGAAAAGGGTAGAGCCTGGGTGCGGGGAGGAGCTTAAGATACTAAACAGGGATGCCATGAATGTACCTATATAATGCTATATGAATTTAAACACCAAACTGAATTGAATTAAACATGGCTTCATCTCATTGTTTTCTATGCACAATTCAGTCCAAGTGACTGTCTGTGCGTTCCATGAGTTTGTCCCATCCATACACGGCACTCCAGTGGACTATGTGCATACCGTGACGGTAACGATATGGTTATAAATAATAATAATACATATATAAACAGGCATTTTGCATTCTGGATAGCTTGCACAAAAAAAAAATACATAAAAAAAAGCCTTGAAAAACGTGATTATTTGAACCAAGAACTGTTCAGATGCATGAAGCCAGAAAGGCTGGAGTTAATCTATTAATAGTCTTCTTATTAATAGGCTTTTTGTGATCAGTTTGTCTGTATTTGGGTTGGAAGTTTTCTGATATTACGTTGTGAACTTTATTGGTGAAGCCTACGCATTCCGGAGAAGAGTTATCATCGGCTACATATTGGGGGGAAAAAAATAAAGCAGCATTTTGTGTTTGAGCTTTTGTGTGTTGATGCCTGGTTGCCAAGTTGTGAAATGGAAACGTAAGAGCAGAAATGTTTCACGTAAAATATTGATACGGCTCGAGCTGGAATGAAGACGAGCTGGACTGCAGCTCAACACGTGAGCGAGGGCACGAGAAAAGCAAGGCAAATTCGACTGTTATATAATGTTTTTCAGGCTGTTGTCAAGGGCTTTTTCCCACACTGTTGTAAGCTCATTCGTTTTTGTTGAATACAAGTAAACCATCTCAGATTCCTTCCGTTATGAACAAGAAAACAATCTGTGTATCGGCTCGACACTGAACAACTTGATGGTGTCCGACCAGGAACACTCGTCTTAGAACGTTAACACCATATCATTTCTTCTTGTTTGAATAACAACCACTGAATATTAATTAGCCAACTATTGACTGACCCCGTCTGTTAACGGTTCAGACACTGATAATACGAACAGGGCACATAGAGCACTAGCCGTGCGTCCTCACGAGACCTTAGCAGCGGGAACATAATCCAGACATTTGTGGAATCAGTGGTGCAACGCATAACGAAAATAAGCAATGCTCATACAACTTTCAGGTTGTTGGAAAAGCTGTAAGAAGTCTGAGTCACTGTTTGGATGGTAATGACTAGACTGGTATAGTTCATGAAACCAGAAATCACTTAGCATCCCCTGTTGCTGCAAGCACTGTGTAAGGATCGTCCCCCTCAAACAGACACAGTCAATCATCACTGCGGCACTGGCAGAAAGAAGCTTAAAGCACCCAGACGGAAATGTTATATTCTTGCAAAACCAAAAGTGCTTCCCCCGCTGCCATATAAAAAGGCTATCAGAAGCTACATTCAGAGATATTGTTTTACAGCTAGACATGCCTCTGTGACGCACTCAAAGATATCTTGCCCAGTGGACAGACTTTGAGAGAGCATAACATTGGACTTTGGAGAAGCGGAATAGTCGTTTCACCACCATCTAGGCCACTCTAACCTGTTATTAGGTGTTGGGAGCAGTGGTGCTGTAACGTCCAAGCAGTGCGGTGAGGTTTTGCCTTCTGACCAGGACAGTGCAGATCAAATAAAAATAAGAATAAAATATAAAACCACTCCACACTTAGCACTGCTGCTATAATTAAAATCCATCACAGGGCTCAATAGTAATTCCAGTCTACTATAAATTTGGTTAAAGTCTGAACCTAGTGCTTTCATTCTTAAGGTGCTATCATTTTTTGTTCTTATGCTACTACAGCTCGAGTGTCCTAAGCCAGAAAGTCAAGCACCCAGTCCTGGGCATCAGACCATCATTGGGCTCTGCAGGTGTCACTGATTCACTTCCTCAGATACAGACAGTTGTGTTTGTATAGGACCAAATTTGGATTTCACTGGAAAACTTAAAAGTAAAGGGTACAGTTGTGATAAATAGATTTCAAAATCTTCTGACATAACCGTGGATGAAACATGCTACTCATTTGATGGCCTGTAAATATAATACAAGTTCCTATGTATTATTTTATGTCACTTTTTACATGGACTTTATTTGTGAAGCTTACACATTCATCAGGTTATCATCATTCGCACATCAGAAAACAATGCAGCAGCATTGAGCTTTGCGTGTTGATGCCTGGCTGCCGAGCTATGAAATGGAAATGGTTTATGCAAAATATAGATTTGGATCACATTCAAACGGAGGAGAGCTGGAGTGCAGCTCAATACTGAGCGAGGGCAAGAGCACGAGAAAAGCAAGGCAAATTTGATTCAGATCTTTTTCCAGCCTTTTTTTTTTAGACTGTGTTCAGCTTATTTTCATTAGAGATCAGCCAGTTCGGGTCGTAGTGTTGGTGGTCAAGACCACTAGAGTCAAGCCCATGTCAAGAATAAGACTTTTAGTAGTCGAGTCATATTAACGAAATAAAACATTTTAATTAGTTTAATTCTCTTACTTTTTACTTATACTTACATAGAGTATATGAAACAATTAATTTACATTTCATCACACATTTTGCCAAATCTAACATTAAATCATATATAACCTAAAATATTATTAATTATTATTATTATTACTATATTATAGTGTTAATCAAACTAAGGTGATGTAACTTCTGGAAGCAAATGATGGTGATGATTCGGTTTCCATCCTTCAAACTTGTCAGACGTCACTACATACAGTCAACTGAACATCAACAACATCCATTTGATACATTTTTAAGAATGTTTTTCATGGATGGAAAACATAATAATAAAAAATGTATAAAAATCAATGAAAGTAAAGTGGCTCAGATTTACATTAGCCGTTTCCTGCGGTGTATTAAGTGTGCTTTAATGTGGCCGCAATTTGTGGGAGCAGTCCATCTAAGAATGTATTGGATCAACAATGGCTGTTACCACCTTCAGCAAGCGCTCTGGGACAGGTCTTAAAAGCTGCATTCAGTAATTAAAAAGTGTCTGAAAATCATGCATGACTTTTACACGGAATACAGGTGGTGCAGAGCCCATTCGTTATTAACAATTTACTTTATTTAGCAGACGCCCTTAACCACAGCAATTTAGAATTCATACGGTCTTACAATCCAAGCAATTGTGGGGCCTTTCTCAGGGACCCAACTGTGGCAGAGGTGGGATTTGAACCCTGAACCTTCTGGTCCATAGTCCAGTGTTTCACCCACTAGACCACCACAGTCCCTTTATCCCATCAGGGCAGTAATCACGGTACCATCCAGTCAGGAACAGCCACGTCTGACCCCTGCCTAGGCCTGTGATGGACTCGTGTCCTCTGAAGGGAACATGCTTTTTTTGAACCATGTGAATAAGTTAAGCTCCGGGACCCCAAATTATTGCAATAAACATTAAGTTAAAGGAGTTAATACAGCCAGAAAATTGTCTGCTGTTAATAAGTGTTGTCATATCTATGCAAAGGTCAGGCCAGTTCCCCTTTCTAAGCGCAGTTTTTCAATAGTTTAAAGATGATTTGTTCTTCGAGGAGCGATCACCTCACATGGCTAGACAATCATTTATTATACTGATCACAAAAATTAGGGGATATTTCAAACTGAAACAGCCCATACTGAACTATCCCCATTTTCGTTTGCAGGGAATAATTGTATTTACTGTAGACATACGAAATGCCACAATCTGTGGACTGTGTGGTTGTGGTCAAAATGAGTTGACTCTGCTAGGGATGTGGTAGCCACTGGCCATTGTGCGGTAAATCTGAATTAATATCGTTACAGGGAGACTAAAAAAAGGGACGTGTAAGTCTGGTCACGCTGATGCCTGAACACCAGTAAATGACACAGTGTTTCATTTCGCAACACTTTGTGCAATCCTCCTGTTCCCCCCGCCACCAACTTCTGCAGACACAGGCATGCAAGGACGCTGCGAGTTGCATACGATTACAGTCCAGCTTGTACTTGATAAATGTATTTCCATGTTAAGATATAAGTGTATTCTATAATGAATGAGAAAACTGAATAGACAGAACAAGAATAGTCAAACATAAATGATATTCCCATGTTTCTAAGCCAACAGGCCCGACACGAGGCCATTTTCAATTGCCATTAAAGGAAAAACTAGAAACGTTGTGGTGGTGGATAAAATATGACTTATGGCAACAAACCACAACAGATCTTAAATCTTTTAAAGCTCTCTAGTAGACACTACAAAATGAATTGAAAGACTATTAAAAACTAATCATCATCACACAAAACTCTGAACCTTTAAAAACGTTGTGAAACAGTGTGATGTAAAAGTTTCCTGTGCAGAAATCAAGACACTTGGTCACTTGTAGGCATGCCCTAAGCTACTGTTTCGACACAGCAGTGTTGTAAAGAGTTCTTAATTTCTGTTTCAATACATCTGGTGTTCATTTGTTGAATAATGCGTGTCAAAAAAACTAGAACCTGGATTCATATATAACCTGTAGTAAAAATTCAATTCAATTCAATTTTATTTCTATAGCGCTTTTTACAACGTAACATTGTCTCAAAGCAGCTTTACAATATTGTATTATTATATCTTAAAAGGCCAATCCCAAGTTGAGCAAGCCTAGGGCGACAGTGGCAAGGAAAAACTCCCTAAAATGGTAGGAA
>JAUZST010009675.1:0-12835 GCA_034779995.1 Parotocinclus haroldoi | reverse complement strand
TTTTGTTCCTTGCATAGAATTTAAGAACCTAATGGCTCTGGGAAAAAGTATTTCAGAGAAGTTGTGTGCAGTCGATGGTTTTCCGAGGAAACATTCCCCACATTATTACTCCACCTCCAAGAGCCTGAACTGTTGAAAATTGTAAATAATATTTACAAAACAGAAGGGTTTCAGCAAAACTACACACACACACACACACACACACACACACACACACACACACAAACACACATATATCTATCTATCTATCTATCTATATATATATATATATTTATTTCATCTCCTACAGCCTAAACTGTGGCCACCTGACAGGAATGGCAATGGCACTTGAACCGGACATCTGCTGTTATAGCCTATCAATTCTTGACTCTTCCTCTTTCTTGACAATTTTTGACTCCATTGATCTTTCTATTGATTATACCCACATGATCCCCTTTTGCTGGATTATTTTCCTCAAGAACAACATTATCTGTAATATCTGTATGCATTTGCATTTTGTACAACATACAAATGATACATACTTATAATCCAAACATCTTTGGGTTGAGGACCTTGCTGTAATAATGCTGAGGCAGACAGGTTGGTAGGATTCATATGCATGCTTTATTAATGCACAATCCAAAAGATTGTGGCAGGCAGAGCAGAGAGTTCAAACTCAGGCAAAAGCATAGTAAATCAGGCAAACCATTCCAAAGGCAAAGTCCAAAGTTCAGAGTCAAAGGGCTGGCTGGAGTCAAAAAACATGAGGGCAAATATCACAGAACAATGCTTGGCTTTGCAGAAAATACTGGCAATGCTTCACTCTTCATTGTGTGTGCATGTAGTATGAGAGTTAATAAGGAACAGGTGTGTGCTAATGGAGCCGTTGCTATGGGCAGAAGCTACTGTGGTGACGAGGACCTCTGGTGACCAGTTGGGTGTTGCACATGACACTTGCTCAAGTACCCAACCGTGGCATCTTGACAGAGGTGGGATTTGAACTGTGGGCCTTATGGTCCGCAAATGCTTAAATGCTAGCCCACCACTCTTTGACACCACTTCTACTAGAATGGCATTTATTGCCCTTGGTTCTTTTGCAGTCACCAAGTTCACTTGATTTTTCATTTTAATGTCCATTCATATCAGTCATATCTGCACAATTGTGTAAAGATTTATCATGTACTGTTGCCTTTAGGTTCTTGTTAAGTGAACTTGAGTTGAGTTGGGTTGAGTTGGTTTAATATACATGCACACACGAACAATTATAGTACCAGATAATTGGAGGATATATTGGTATTTGACATTTATCACCCAGTTTACCATGACTGCAAATGTGCAAGTTTGCACATTATGATATTTGAAGTGTTAAATGTCAAGCCTCTTAATGATGTGGAGAACTTTGAACATTGCATGTTGTCTAGTTTGAATTGACTATAATAGTGATTTAGGGAGAATTGCATGCCATTTATGTAGGACTTTAGATTGAACATTAATAATATCTAATCTACAAATATAGCCTCTTCTGATCATATGGGGGGAAATAATAAACCAAACAGCAGATCTTAGGAAAACATTTATTGGGTCTGAATCTTTGGAATGTACATTGGTCTAAGGTGATCAGAGACAGTAGACAGTGTTGATTTATTTTTTCCATGATGCAGATGTTAAAATACAAAACACTGATTGACAATTTTAAGGCCTTGCTGTTTTATTCAGGGTTTTCTTCCTACAACAGCAATTACAGGATCAGTACTGAAAATAAAAGCTTTCCCCCTATTCTTCTCATAAAAAATTTGCGCAAATCTTGAGCAACAGTACAAAAACGAAGAGATAATTGATCCGGCAAATGGGAACTGTATTATAGGCAATTTTGTATACCCTTTTCAAGAATGAAAACATTTTTATAACCATATATTTCAGAATCCTTTAACTTATTCTGAAATAAAATTAAAAAAAATTATATGGAGCTATTATTATTTTTCTTTCTCTCTTGTTCTTTACTTTTCTTTCTTTTTCTTTTTTTTCTTTACAAATGAATGCTATAAACACAAACCTCTTTAAATATATCTATCAGTGCAACATTTTTATTTTTATGCTACAGTATTCAAACTTCATGACACTTTAGTGAAGCTGAAGGACCATCTTTAGTTTCAGCTAACACAGATGTAGCATTAAAAACGTTTGTGAGTTTGAAAAAAAAAATAGAAAAATAAATAGTGAAAGTGATTGCAACAGTACACAGCACAGCACAGAAACCTACCAAATATCCTTTAAAACACTAGTCAGTTTGCATGATATAGAGCTTGTTTGCTATATTACATGTGATATGAAACTCTTAGGTTTTGGTCTTTGCATGTAGAATGGCCAGTGCCATCATGTCACCCAGCATAGTTTATTGAATGTTTTCAGTAATTAATCCATATTATTTTCTTATCCCAAAGTTCAGTGCCTTATAACAAGTGTTTATAATGACTTGGCAAATAAATAGATAATGAATTTTCTCCACATGAAAAGTGAGTATGGACAGTGTAACTCTGACCTGATGTGATTTGAGGCATCTGTGCATTGGTACAAGCCAAAGTGATAATTTTGCTACTAAATCGTATACAAAGCAAACACCATGATTCTGCCACAACACATTTTAGCATCAGCTTTTTGTCCCAACCAATCAAATCAGAGCAGATGCACAAGGACAATTACAGTTCAGAACATAAAGCTAGAAATGGAAGATGTACTGCAACGTTTAGCCGAGCATGAAGAAGATAGCACCACTGAGAAAGCATGCTGCATGAGAACAAAGTGCATTTGATGTGAAAGGACAGTGTAATATGCACTTTATAAACATGCAGGTTAAAAGAAATGGAGTGGAACAGGTAGTTATTTATTGTAGACAAATAAGAAGAAATGCTATCACGAATTTGCTTCATTTAGGTAAGGTGGCAAATATCGCAGTGGCAAATAATTTTTTATTATTAAAAAAATATTAAAATTATTATCAAAACCCAAATATGAGGATGGACCAAACAGAAATCATAAATATTAGATATGAAACCAGTGCCTTCAAGGTGCAGACAAATGTAACACAAAGTCTGAGGTAAATGAACTCACATGTATGTTCCATGAATGGGAATGTTTGTGTGTGGATTATGTGTAAAGTATGTGTCGAGAATGTGTAGAGTGCATGTGGAATAAGTTCAATATAAGCATCTTGTGAATGAGTAACAATGTGCGCACTGGATTTGGTATTCTACCTGCTTTACACATCAGCTGCATTATTGTGGACCCTAATTAAAATAACCAAACTGAGTGAAATAGCACATGTTTTCACTTTCACAACACAGTCAGACAATTGTATTTACAACACAAACCCAAACAAAAACCTTTGTCCTTTTACTTTTTTTTCTTTGAAAAAGGGCAATCAAATATATTAAAACATATGTACAATATGTTGGCTCTCAACATTAAAGCGCAATGACAAAACTGGGTCGTATTTTGCTAATGACATAAATTCCTGTTTTCCTCCTTCCTTTCGTTTGTTTGATTGCATCCAGAACTATGGATGAAAAACTCCAAAAAGTAACACCAGAAAAAGAAGGATGCTCCAAAGGCACTGACTGAACCATAGCTGATGTGCAGCAACAGGGCTGGATGAGTTTCAACCCTCAGGTACTTGTCCCAGTATTGGTCAAATACCATGTGCTGTTATCAGACATGATTCATTTTGATTTTTATCATCTATCTCCTTTAAGCAAAATAACTTTAGAAATAATTTTCCTGCTGGACAAATGATAAATACATATAACACTTTAATATATTGGTCTCAACACCAGCATCCGATTGTAGAAATGAGCAACTAAAAATAATACAAAATAATAAAATAATAAAAAAAAAATAGTCATCTAAATCCTCTGTACATATTCTTGTTTTCCTGTTCCTTTGTCTTATTATCAGTTTTGTACACAGTGTCCCCTACTGGTAGGTTCCATTCACTGCAGCTCCTGAGAAAAGCATGGCTCAGTCCTACTCTCCTTCCAATGGTTCACAGAACCACAGAGCTTTGTCCTGCCATGGGAGGGTTTCACAAGTCTGCCATGGGAGGGTTTCACAAGTCTGTTTTAGCCCACCTTCCTGAGGAGAGGGGTCCTCTCATTGATTGGAGCATCATGCCTCTGAGTATGAGTTCTGTGAACTGAGTTTGTCTTTCTTTAGTTTGACACCATCAACCAGCTCAAAGTTATAGTTCTCGAGGGCAGATAAGTTCCTGTCAGTCATGGAGCCATGTGAGCAGGCACAGTAGAGCACCACTCCACAGATGGCGCCCAGGAAGACGCCCAGTGCACTCATGGCGATGATAGTGATCAGGATAGGGTCCAGAGTCTTTAACATGTTTCCTGTTCCTGTAATTTCATTGTCTTCTGCAATCTCTGGGTAGTTGGTGATGTCCACAACTACAAAAAGGAGAGCATAGTTACTAGAACAGGAAATGTACTAACACACAAGGCGGTAATTGTACAGTACGTTTTTTCCAGAGGTGATATTGATATATCTTATGGAGGGCTATTGTTCAACATAATGCTTAAAAACAACTTAAACACAGCCTAGGGAGAGTGAAAACTGATGTTTGCTTTGCTTCAGTTTGACACACAATTATTTCGCTTGGTGGGTAATTTGTTATTCTTCCAAAAATCATTATCCTTTTAGACTACAGCATTTAAACCTAGAGGACATATTAAGCAAGTCAAGAACAATAATGCTTTGAAAGACACTTCTATATATCTAAAAATAGCTTGCATTGTGGGTATAGTCTTGAGTCTACCAGGCAAATTCACTAAATACAGGAATTGCAGGTGTGTAATTGTCATGTCGAACAAAAGCCTACTCGCACAACAACACTTTCTGAATCACACTGCTACATAATGATAGCATTATATGGTGCATGTACTTGTCTTTGGAGAGCAGTTTGGATTAAGGGTATAAAACTGCGGATGCATGACTACTTCTGTGGCTAAATCTGGCTTGAAATGCTAAAATACTTCATAGCCACTTTTTACTACGTAGCATAGAACACTTACTGATTTCATCGAGGTTATCCTCTGGTAGCATGGGTTCTGTAGGGACATCTGGGTCTACACACACAAAGGAAATTGTTACGCACACAAATATTACTGTCATTTACCATATTAATCAAAAGTATCAATACTCAGTATACATAATTTTGTGTATAATTACACAAGAAATACTCCATGGATTAGAACAGGTGGGCTGAACCCTTTGAGTAAGTTAGTTCATTGACCTTTGCAGTCAGCCATGTTGAGGTTCTCCAATATTTTTATGTCATCCACAGCAATGTCTCCCCAGCTCTTTCTCTCCACCACACCCTCTATCACCACCTGAAAAACACAAACATTTCAGCTGTATATGCAGCAGAAGCACTCCCAAACACTTTGTTATAGGGTGGGCTTTGTGGCAACATAAAATCAAACCAAAGCACTTAAGTATAGTTCACAACACACATATCTATCAGCCTACTTTGGCTTAATATCTAGGTACTACCAAAGAACAGTCAGAACCAGTAAATTAGGAATGGGTGATGTGGCATTTAAAAAGTAACTTGATATTTTTAGGCTATATCACAATACACAAAATATGTCTCAATATCTTATCTTAAAAAAACTTCTTAAATTCATTACCCACTTATATACAGTATAATAGTATAGTATTCGCATTACAGTCTTCTAGTGTATATGAAGTTGTGGTTTGTATTAGAACAATTCTATATTTGCATGTGAAAAGAGGGAACCCGCACACACAATTGCATTTTGATACACAGTGATTTATTATTATACTGCTTACTTTGAGTGTTGGTCTGCTGCATACTTAAAAAATCGTATTATTCTTATTTTGCTAATAGTTTGTAGAGTGTTTGTTAGTCACTTTGTAGCTTTAGTGATAACTAACTCGTATATTTAGGATTATTGGAAGTTTGGAAGAAAAAAATTGAAAAAAGGTAATGGACCCATTGAATCTTTTGACGCTTTCAATTTAGTAAATATTCACCTGTGTTTGAAAGGACCATATATAGTGAAGAAAATAAGTATTTGAGTCAAGTTTGCAATCCCACCTACATAGAATAGTGAGGTCTGTAATTTTTATTGTAGGTACACATCTGTGAGAGACAGAATCAAATCACATTTGATGATATTTAAATAATTAATTTATACAACATGACCTTTCCTTTGCCTCCTCAGCCATCCCAGCCTTGTGTAGGTCTACAATTTTGTCCCTGGTGTCCTTAGACAGCTCCTTGGTCTTGGGCATGGTGGAGTGGTTGGAGTGTGATTAATTGAGTTGAATATGGGGATTATCACAGGAGGATAGCAAATGCTTATTTAATGCAATAAAAAGAATTATTTAAAAATCATAAATGTTATTTTTTTGATTTTTTTTTTTCAGATTCTATCTCTCACATCTGAAGTGTATCTACGATGAAAATTCCAGACCTCTCCATTCTTTGTAAGTGAGAAAACTTCAAAATAGGCAGTGTATCAAATACTTATTTTCCCTACTTCATGTCCCGCAGTTTCATATATATTTCGATACATTGTTATTATGGTGCTATTATAGAGCTAAAATGCACACACACCTGGTAAGGTTTGCTGGAGTGTGGAATGAACACACGTGCCTCCCTCCAGCGATTTCCTTGATGACCACTGACAGTCCAGAGCAGCACGTCAGCAGTTTCTCGTCCACTCTCATGACGCTGCTTGATGTGCAATGTGCCGATGTGTGAGCCAAACATATGGTACCAGAAGGAGAGACACAGGTCTGAGTCCTGGCCCGAAATGGCCGGACTCACCAGTCGTGCCACCTCTGTTTCTTGAGCTCCAGTAGCCAGAGTATAGATGAAGTTTCCAGAGCCACCTGCAGAGAAACAATGTGATGGCGAGGGAACAGCCATGATCTATGTATATTTAGATGATACTGATTTGCAGAAGGAACGTACTCTTGGGTGCCAATTATTTATAAGTAAGAGATAACTAACTAACAATGACTAGAATTGAATAAAAAAGTGCTGCATTACTGAGCATGTTTAACCTTTAAGCATTTTCAAACAATTAGATTATTGTGAGTTCTGAATTTTCCCTGAGCAATTACAGTTTCAACTGCATTTCTGAGATTATGGAAACAGTCATCTGCAGTGACTTGACTTGTGTATGATTATTACCTGTGTGGTCCATGTTGGGGCCGGTGTTGAGAGTCGGGGTGCCACTAGACTGAATCTGCCACCTATAGCCAGTCTCCTCAGATGTCCATTCACAAAACGAGGGGTCGTTTGCCCAGCCAAAATCACATGAAAACCAGAGGAATGCTGCAAACAAACACTTAGAATGAATTATTTACGAATATAGCTTACCTTCAAATTTCATATAAAGTGGTATTAATGCTATATGACTAAATTGTTGTAGCTTTTTTTTATTCAACACCGCTGAACAACATGTTCACTAGGGGGCAGTATACAACTGTCACAAAGAAGAAAAAGCACATAAAATCTGCAATTGCATTATGCAGACAGTACCGAATGATATTTATACGTTCATAATATTGATGAAACAGGCAGAAGGTATGAAACTGGCACTGTTTAATACAGAGCACATGTTTTGTGAGACAAAGTGCGACAGGAAAATTGAGAGAACAAAGGGGTGTAAAATCCAGGCAATAAAAAAACCTTGATGTAACAGACAGTGTCGTCGCCTCTCTCCAGACAATATGAAATGCAATAACGTGACGACTCGGAGTGGCTTGTGCAGAGTATTTGCCCAGTGGAGAGGAAAGAATTTCCCATTAAAACCACAGCTAAGGCTCTGTGCCACTGTTTCTACAAAAAACCCCATCCAATTAAAAACGTACTGCTTTTTTCCAAGTCAAGGAGATTTGGATGGCAGCAGAGGAACATACTGAGCATGGTGGATTTTCATCATGAGCGCAAAACTTTTTAAATCTTTCACAAAAGCAAATAAACCACAGGATGGAACACAAAAACTCCGTTCAAGTGAACACATGCAGACCACACACACACGAGAGAGTTGACTTGCCATCTCAGAAAGTTTAATCGACCAGTTAACATAGAGTTTTGTCTGGGCAAACTGTGCCAGTGCTGGACAAGCAAAATTATAATGATGCGCATTAAATAGCACTTAACAAGACATTCACGGAAAAACCATTATTTTACTTAAAGCAAAACATAAAAAAGATAAATGATCCCAATGTGCCTGCACAATGCTGGATAAATAATGTACAAAACTAACACCTGATTGAATGGATTGAAAAGTGGTGGATAGTAGCATTAAAACAAACCTTTCTCACCTGGTACGGTTCCCATCCCTGTAGTTGGCTCTGGTATGGAAGTGCTACCTGTGTCAATCACAGAGATAAATCAGACACAGAGATATACATGCACTAAGACAACTACTTTGTGCATTCTGGGGATAATTTAAAATCACCTTGTATGCAAAGGTATAGATTGAGAAGTTAGCTTTCTCCTCACAGTTGTTTAAAGGAAAACTACATTTCTTTCAATCCAATTTCCATCTACAGCACTGACTGCCCCAACGATTGCCCTTGAAGATTTAAGCAGTGGTTTTATGTTCTTTACTTTAATACAATGAATGTTGTCCCAATTCTTGACTTTAGAAATCTCTCTCACGTACAGAGAGAGAGACTGAAAGACTCTGGTGTTTTTTTTTCACCTTTTCTCCCTGCAATTCATATCATTTGCATTTTGCCTTTCCACATTTCCATGACATGAAGAATGTTCAGTAGTGAACACAGACAGTGTGTCTGGAAGATATACTGAAAACACGTAATTGATGGTTTTAGCCAGCTGGTGAAAAGGTGAGTCAGTGTGCATTGGAAATTAGTGCTAAAAGCCCAGAAGCCTGCATGTATGGGGTCAGATATGTGAAAGGTGTGAAATAAGCAAAATGTATTAGCTTAGCAAAGGCAGCACAATTAACAGAGAATAACATGTCAGTGCTTTGTAAACTAAACATGTATTATGCAGACAGCATGATTAGCAGCTTTTCAGTTTTGCTGCATGCAGGGTGTAGTAAAGAAGGGTGCAGGCTCTGCTGTTAGCACCTGTCTGTTCGTAGTCATCACCTGTTCCACTGTGACAGTTAGCCTGCTCATCATCACACTCATCTGATGGCGTGGTGGGGGGAGTGGGCACTGTGGGAGGCACAGTAGGTGCTATAGAGAAAGACAAAGACAAAATATAGTTTAATATTAAACAAGAAATTGCTTCATTTTATAACCTAAATACTGCTAATCAGAACTTAATATCACCAACATCTCTTAATAACATCTCCAGTCTATGTTGTATTGGCTTCTGCAATTGTTCTGAGGTTTGGATCTGGTTCCTGTGGGCACTGGCAGCATGAGCACCTCCACCCAGAGTACGGTCTGCTCTGTGAGCGTGTGGCAGAGTTTGGCCTCTCATTAGTTCTATGTGTGTCCTGAAGTCTGAGGGCTCTGTCTGCCAAGCCTTAAAGCAGGATTCCCTCTGTTGACTTGCAACTTGTAATAAGCGCAAAGCTTTCAGCAAGTTTGAGGGAAGCAGAGAAAAATTCTGATAGCCCTTGTGCCACAGCAAAATGACTGATGCTGGTTTTAGCTCTGGCTTTTGATCAACCAACTGTGGCTTTCCATCAACTCATTATTTTTATTAATGCCATTAAAGTATGACTTTTTAATAAATAACCATGAATCAGGGATCTAAAGATATTGTAATGCATGAAAATGTGTAGGAGCAACATTACTAATGACCGAGCTAAAACCTCAGTTTTGTAACTACAAAATCACACCAAATATTAATATTATGAGACCATACGGTTGTAGGATTTAAAATGCTTCTTGATGACTGTGTTGCAATTAGCTGTTTGGATTAAAAGCTCCTGCTAAAACTTAGCACCCTGCTGTTTTTCTCACAGGTACTTTTAGCAGCCGTATGTGTTTTATTTATGCATGAATTTCAATAGATGTTGTATTCTCACCCCAAGTTGTTACCTGCATGTTAGTTTTTGTATAGGTCTGACAGATAAGACAAACTGATGGCATATGTAAATTGTTTTGAATTTCCTGCATGTGTGTGGCGAGTGTGTATATGTATTGACTTTGCCAATGAAAACAAGCTATCATCCTGCTGAAGCCCACAGCAGGATGTCATAGCTTACATAAGCCTGCTTCTGTGATTCCAAGAAAACCAACATGTAAATCCACTTAATGCTGTCTAAGTAAAATTCTGTCCTAGCAAGGAAAATTAGCTCACAGATATTGAAAAAACATGGTGGGCGAAGTTAGGAAGCGATAACAAATAGAAAGACTTGTACACAGACATTAATCTTGGTAGTAAGACATGGCTCAAAAAAATTGGGATATATTATTTCGCTAAACTTTAAAGAAAGTTGTTCAATAATGCAAATTAGATGCAAACTCAGTTGTGATTAAGCAGTAAGTGACAATCTTGGGGTGAACAGAAACATGTCAAACTGGACGAGAGTCTCATACATTGACTGTTTAGTAGGGGGTATGGTCACCCAAGACTGACAAAATTCACTGACAGTGACGGGGCATGGACAGTGGAAAATACTTATTTTTTATCGCTTCGTATTTATTTTTAAATATTCCATAATTTCAGTGTATATTAGGCCTACCAAGCTCATAGAGCTAACAAGTTTAAGCTTTACCGTCATGCATCAAATTGCTTGCTAATCACACATACTTGCCTTAAAAGACATTGTATGATTAGGCACTTTTTATGAAATAGCCAAATATATCTGTATGAAAAAAGATCAACATCACATAATTCCACCATCACAAATTAGGACGCACCTCTGTCTTCTCTGTTTTGCAGTGATTCCTATTTCATGTGGGGTGCTACGACTATTTTAGACAATTCATGATGGTAACCTTTAGCCTATACTACATATGTACTATGCCAAGTTCTCAATCAGATGTGGCAAACCAATTCCTTATGGACTTTGTTTAATCACAACTTAAAAAGCAAACTTAAGACACCATAAACAGGGATGGTGAAGTTTGGGGAAGATGGAACATTGTTTAAATATAAATTTAGGTTATGGACAGTTCCATCCTGAAATCAAATGGCTGCTACAGTATATTCTCTCTAATTTCACCATGGAGAAGGTATACGTCATTTAGGAATGGCATAGTATGCTGCTTATTTAGGCAGATTTCCTTTGATCTTTCATATGTGGAACAACTGTGCTGATCCAGAAGAAAGCTGAGCCCTATGGTTTTGCCTCTATGACTCAGTCAGTATACATTTTTGGCATGTTTCAGACCTACCTTTAAACTCGCATCCAAGGAGTTCCAGTCTCAATCCCATGCCTGCTGGTGTACCTCGGTCTGGATAAATCCTAATAAAACGAGTCAAGATGGGCTCCACTGTCCTCAATACTGGTGTATCATAATTCAGGTTGCCTTCAAACAGCTGCACCAAGAAGGAAGGATAACAATTGTTTAGATATTTGGGCACACAGCATTTATTTTTGCTCCTTTATTATCAGAATGCGCCAACAAACAGCACTATATGTAACCCATTTGGTGAACGAAACAATGAGACGGTGTCTCCAAACTTAGCCTCCTGAGTGGATTATAGAGATATAATGTAAATTCAGACTCTCACTAAAGTCAATCACTTTCATCTCTCTTCTACAGTTAGAAAGTAGGGAGCATTGGGACATAACTAGAAACAAAAGACAAGCAAAGCTTAAATCTAGTGATTGACATGAAGTGAAGGAATAAGTAAAATCCTGCTGGATTTCACTGTAGCAGGGTGCCTCGCTTTGGGAAATTTCCCACTGTATTACAATTCAGCTTCACCTTTTATCCACAATAGAGTACCACAGGAGAATGAGAAAAGGAGAGAGATGAGCGAGAGGGCAAGACAGAGAAAGACAAAGTGGAGACACCAGCTCCACTAATAACAAAGATCCAGAACGCTGAAGCTGAAACAATGAAAGAGAATTAATAGGCCTCACTGTCAACGTCTCCTGTCTTCTTTAAGCTCTGATGTAGACAGAGTGGAAGATGAGAGGAATAAAAAGGATGTTTAACTAGAACTGGTCAATGTCACCACTCAGCTCCTTGTTAAAATAGGCACGTTGCCAGTGGAGCTCACTCTCTATTGGTGTATTCTGACAGGGATGAGGTGTTTCTACTATTCCTGAGGGCAGAGGGGAGGAACGGCACGCACAACGCATACCAGTGCTGCACTAACAGCATCAGCTGCTGTAAATCCTCCTTCGCCCTGCTTACTTATTCATCTTAGAACAGAGAGCTGTTTTGCATGAGACCACACTGAGTGGAAAGGGCAAATTTTGAAATCAAACATATCATGCGCTGTATTTACGGATGCCATTTTGACTATTTTACATTTACATTGATGTCATTTAGCAGACACCCTTATCCAGAGCGACTTACAATTAATACAGTCTTGCATTCCAAGCAATTATGGGTTAAAGGCCTTGCTCAGGGACCCAACTGTGGCAGCAGTGGGATTTGAACCCAGGACCTTCTGGTCTGTAGAGCCAGCTTTAGAGTATCATCTCAAAATTGTGTTCATGGGCAGACGTCTCTGATGTTGTACCAAGCTTCTCTCCATGAAGCAGTACAGTCACTTTTTTCAGAATGTAAAGCTCATTTTTTTCTATTAATTAACTGTCACCAATTTAACCCCAACTAGCTGAAACTCTCTTAATGCATAAGAGCTATATTGCATATTTCTGAACTGAACTGCTACTGCTTGGAAGCCAAATACACCTAAATTTTATAT